>PVIY010009031.1:0-74286 GCA_004026745.1 Myrmecophaga tridactyla
AAATCAGAAATGACAAGGGGTGCATAAGCACAAACCTCGAAGAAATAAAAGAACTCATAAGGGGATACTATGAACAACTATATGCCAACAAACTAGACAACTTAGATGAAATGGACAAATTCCTGGAGACACACAAACAAGCTACACAGACTCAGGAAGAAATAGGAGATCTCAACAAACCAATCACAATAAAGAGATTCAATCAGTCATCAACAACCCTCCTACAAAGAAAAGCCCAGGACCAGATGGCTTCACAGGGGCATTTTATCAAACATTCCAAAAGGAACTAACATGAGTCCTGCTTAAAGTTTTCCAAAAAAAAAAAATGAGGAAAAAGGAACTCTACCTCATTCATTTTATGAAGCTAATATCATTTAATACCAAAACCAGATAAAGATACTATAAGAAAGGAAACCTACAGGCCAATCTCCCTAACGAACATAGATGCAAAAATTCTTAACAAAATATTAGCAAATTGAATTCAACAACACATTAAAATAATTATATAGCATGACCAAGTGGTGTTTATACCAGGAATGCAAAGATGGTTCAACAGAAGAATATCAGTTAATGTAATACACCACATTAACAGCTTGAAAAGGAAGAATCACATGATCACATTGATTGATGCTGAAAAAAAAACATTGAACAAAATTCCGCACTTCTTCTGAGAAAAATACTCCAAAAGATAGTATGAAAGGTAAGTCCCTCAATATGACAAAGAGAATATATGAAAAACTGATAGCCAGAATTGTACTCAATGGAGAGAGACTGAAAAGCTTTCCCCTAAGATCAGGAATGAGACAAGGACACCCACTGTCACCTCCATTATTCAACATCATGCTACATGTTTTAACTAGAGCAATCAGGCAGGATAAAGAAATAAAGGACACCCAGATTACAGAAATAGACCACCAAATCTATGGTCAACTGATTTTTGACAAGGCCCCCAAATCCTCTGAACTGTGACAAAATAGTCTTTTCAATAATTGGGCATGGAAGAACTGGATATTCATAGCCAAACGAATGAAAGAGGCCTCTATCTTACACCCTGCACAAAAATTAAATCAAAGTGGATCAAATACCTAAATATAAGAATGAATACCATAAAATTTCTAGAAGAAAACACAGGGAAACATCTTCAAGACCTAGTAATAGGAGGTAACTTCCTAAACCTTACATGCAAAGCACAAGGAAGAAAAGAAAAAATAGATAAATCAGAACTCCTCAAAATCAAATGCTTCTGCACCTCAAACGACTTTGTCAAAAAGGTGAAGAGGCAGCCAACTCAATGGGAGAAAATACTTGGAAATCACTCATCGGACAAAGGTTTGATATTTTGTATACATCTCATACAACTCAACCACAAAAGGACAAACAACCCAAATGTAAAATGGCCTAAAGATATGAATAGGCATTTTTCTGAAGAGAAAATATAGATGGCATCAAAAGCACATGAAGAGATGCTCATTTTCACTGGCTATAAGGGAAATGCAGATCAAGACTACAATGAGATACCACCTTACACCTAAAGAATGGCTCTATTAAACAGACAGGAAACTACAAACATTAAAGAGGATGTGGAGAAACTGGGACACATGTGCTGCTGGTGAGAATGTATAACGCTGCAGACACTATGGGAGACTGTTTGATGGTTCCTTAGGAAACTAAATATTGAGTTGCCCTATGACCCAACAATAGTACTACTTGGTATATAGCCAGAAGAGCTGAAAGCAATGGCACAAACAGACATTTGCACACCGATGTTCATAACAGCATTATTCACAATTGCCAAAACATGGAAACAAACCAAATGCCCGTCTAAAGACAAGTGGATCAACAAAACATTGTATATACATATGATGGAATATTATGCAGCAGTAAGAAGAAATGACATCCTGAAGCACATGACAAGATGGATGAGCCTTGAGGATATAATGCTGAGTGAAATAAGCCAGACACAAAAGGACAGACACTATATGATTCCACTTTTATGACCAGCATAAAGGTATAATCAGAGGCTTATAATACAGAATATAGGGGACTTAGGGATAATAGAAGCTAGAGGTGGGTGAATGGTCAGCTAATGAGGGTGAACTCCAATGTAAGGGAATAGAGAGAAGTGAAGGTGATTCTCCAGTATGCCTAGAAGTAATGTTACCATATTGAGGATGAACAAGATTTAAAGGGGTTTTATAGACCTACATATCCCACTAATTAACACTAGAAATATGAATCAGTTCTTGCAGGAATTACTTCAAAGATATGATTCCTGTACAAAGAGTGTTTAAGTCCAGGGTACAGGGAGAAATTGCTATCGCATGCTATGAGCTATGCTCAAAAGGAAAATATCAGCAGTACCACAGCAATAGCAGAGGTGAATACTGGGGGGAGGAACAAGAGTTAGGAGATTTAGATTTCCTATTTGGCGAGGGTGTGTTTATTGGTTATCTTTCTTTTGGGAACAATGAAATTATCTAAAATTGAGAATATTGATGGACTATGGACTTTGGGCCCTCTGCATGATGCCTGATGAATGCAAGTGACTGAAGGATGCATAAATTGGCGAGCAATGATGTATACTTATGAAGGAAGGCTGTGCTCTTACAAAAAGGAACAAAGTCTTGAGGCAGCCAACAATGTGAATGAATATGTGGGACATTTGGTGAGGCAAAATAAGCCAGAAACAAAAGAACAACAATGTTATGGTGTCCTTTAGAAAATGCTTATTATAAAACAGGGGCCTAGATTGTAAACTTTTATAGCAGACGCATTAAGTTCAGAGTGGTAATTATTATTTCTGGATTTTGAGAGGCTGTTTATATATATATTTAGAGATAAGAACGAAACCAATCAGGTTGGTTTAAAGTAATTCAGAACACAGGGGTAAGGAAGACAGTGCCTATATTTTATAACTACACATACTCTTGAGACCGAAGGAAGAAGGTTTATTTGTTCTGGAACTGAAATTTCTGTAGCGCATAATCTAACTCAACCTATCTGTATAGCTCATTTGAACAATTGAAACACAGGGAACCCAGAGTAAGAAAGAGGTCCTTCAATCCTGTATAGATTGTTGTAATGCCTGACTATATCCTAGACTATATTAAGCAGATAATCAAAAACTATTGGCAAAGTCCTTCGAGGGATAGGAGAAAGAATATAGAACTATCAAAGCTTACCATCAGGGAATCTCCTGATACTGTGTCAAAATTCATGGACACCCAAATCTATAGGCCATGCCCTTGATCATGAGGCTTACTCTTGTGAACCTTACATAGGTAGCAGAGAAGCTTAGCCTACCTATAAGTATGCTTAAGGGTTACTTCTGAAGGACCTCTGTTGTTGCCCAATTGTGGCCTCAGTCTCTCTAATCCCAACTCTGCAAGTGAAATCACTGCCTTCCCTCCTACAAGGGACATGACATCCAGGGCTGAAAGTATCCCTGGTGACATGGGAGATGACTCCCAGGGATGAATCCAGCCCTGGCACCTTGCGATCAACAATTCCACCCTGACCAAAGTGGGGGAAATGTGTAACTAATAAAGTATCAGTGGCAGAGAGTTCAAATAGTGTCGAGAGGCTACTCTTGAATTTGCTCTTATGCAACCTTCGGTTAGACATTGCTACCCTCATAACCTGCCAAACCCCAACCAGGACCATTCCAGCCAATTCTAAAGAATACCTAGGACCATATAGAAGATTCCACAAGGGTTCCATACACTAGAGTAACTTTCCATAATCCTACAACCTCCAGATAGGTCCCTGATCCAGATAAGTCCTGAAACCTAGAGGGCCTAGCCTGAACATTATATAGTTCAATCTCCCTACCCCATATTAGGAACAGACCCTTCCAATATGAAAAATTTAGAATTACCATAGCCCAAACATCCCTAAACAGAGGGATGGAAAGACCAATGGTGATGGTGAAGTTATACAATGAAGATAGGATTTAACAAATGAATATGAATGCTGAATCATTAAATTGATATCTCTTTTAGTCTCCAGTATCTTAGAGCAGCTATATGTAAAAACCTAAAATTTTGGAATTGTAACCCATGTCAGACTCAGAAATATGTCCTACAACTAATTGTGGTGCTGTGCTTTGCAATTTACAGCTTTTTTGTATATATATTTGTGGTAGTTAGATTTAGGTGTCAACTTGGCTAGGTGAAGGCACTTAGTTCTATTGTTGTGGACATGAGCCAATGGTACAGGAAACTTATCTGTTGCTGATTTGCATCTGCAGTCAGCTAGGAGGTGTGCCTGCTGCAATGAATGATGTTTGATTTAGCTGGCTGGTGTTTAAGTGAGAGAGTCCAACATAGCACAGCAAAAGCAGCTCAGCATACCTCATCTCTGCACTCAGAGCTCAGCCCAGGCTTTTGGGGATGTGGAAAGGAATCACCCAGGGAAAGTTGTTGGAAGTCAGAGGCCTGAAGAGAAAGCCAGCAGAGACCATCCTGTGCATTCCCACATAAGAAAGAACCTCATTGAAAGTTAGCTGCCTTTCCTCTGAAGAACTATATGTTAACTAAATAAATCCCCTTTTATTGAAAGCCAATGCGTCTCTAGTGTGTTGCATTCTGGCAGCTAGCAAACTAGAACAATGTTATTTTTCATGCACAAGAAAAGTTGATTGTGATGATAAAAAAATATTTAAGGCTTCCAGCTTCCTATATTGTGGAGTAGCTAGAAAGAAATATCTGAAAGGATCGTATGGTAGCCCATGACGAACTCTGGGATCTGTCCTGTAACTATTTGTTGAAGAGTGCTTTGAAAAGTATTGCTTTTTTATTTCTTTGCTTTGTAAATATGTTATACTATACAATTAAAAAAGTTAAAAAAAAAATTGGTGCCATAAGGAAACTGACCATTAGAGAGGATTCCCAATTCTAGGTCTGGATAGAGCCTAAATTCTACTTGGTCTCCAAGTTATCTATGTAGTTTGATATTTAGCTACAGGCATCTGTCCTGAAAAATTATTTCACAGAAACTTTATATTTTCTAACCTTGGGAACCAGAGTCGTGGATTGATGAAAATGACAGAATAAATGAGTGGTTGAAGGCAATTGAAAGTTATTAACCAAAGTATTAAATTTTAATTGTTCATTTATTTTTAACATTTTGTTATTTGCACCCTTCTTTTGAATATGTGTGCAGGTTATCACTCAGCATTTACTTAATATTGATATATTTAATTTAATAATTATAATTTATCACGAAATGAAGAAAACAGAATTTTATTGTAAATTGCAAGTTGTTCTAGTATTCATTAGTGAAATAAAAATAAATATGGGGTGGGCCATGGTGGCTCAGCAGGCAAAGTTCTCTCCTGCCATGCCAGGGACCTCGGTTTGATTCCCAGTGCCCACCTATGCAAATAAAATAAAACAAATAAATACATAAATAAATATGAAATAGGCAATATAGTTTAAATTAAATCCTTAGTGAATTCTGTAATTAATTTACATTTTCAATAATCCAATAAAAAGTTGGTGAGCATCTACTGTCAGGCAAGACACTCACATAAACATTCAGGATGTATTAATGAGCAAAGCTAGATGAGGTCTTTTCTCCCCAAGGAGCTTGTTCCCAATTGCTAATAATTGCTTTTTATTACTCAGTCATCACAGTGCATAGTTACATGCCATTTACTTGACAAATTCCCAACTTCTCAGCACTTCCAAGATAATCTCCATTTTAAAATGAAGAAAGAAATTCTACCAAGTTTAGATAAGATGCAAAAGATCATACAGTTAATAATTGAATGGGCCATGTTTCAAATTCAGTTTCATTCTAGTAAATGAATAAAGAACTTCTATTTACTATTGTCTAACTGTATTTCTCACATATATTTCAAACCAAATATACCTTTAAAAAGAGCTTCTATTATCAGGACTATCCTTTATTGGACAGGACCTGGGAATTATACAGAGAATGTACTCAATTTGAGCTTATGAATCTGGGGCATTGTTGAGAATATATTTATTTTTGCTGCAAACCATTGTAAATGAGGATCAAATGAGTTTCTATGTGGTATAGAGGAAAGAGCACATTTGTTGGGATCCTTCAAATTTTGGTTTATTTCTTACTCTCTCCCATAATCCCTCCATGGCCTCAGAAAATTTACTTAACATTTATCGTTTTGATTCTTTAGAACATTATTAAATAACAGAACTAGCCATACTGGGTTTTTGAAATTTCCAATGATAATACAAACAAAATGCTTAATGACAATAACAGGGCTGTACTCTGAACAGTTTCTGCTCAGGATGATAAGCAACATGAAGGAAACCTTAGGCTGCCACCACTTGTTTTTAATTTTTTGGCGATTTTGCTTTAATTCAAACACATTCAATTACCAACATTTATATTTGCTTAAAAAATGAAAGCTACTTATCATGCTGGTATAGTAATTTTGTTAGTTGTCTGTTCTATTACACTCAGCTTTGAAAATCAAGTTTTATGTGGGAATCTTCACTCTTCCAGGAAGTGGGCTCTGGTTATATGGGTCTGTTATAGATGCCAAATACCAAAGTATTGCTTCTTGGTAGGAGGACTTTACAAAAGCAGCAATTATCAACTATACAAACATCTGAAACGTAGTTTATGTCCTGGAGTAGTAGTAAGAAATATTTCGGACGAGTCATTTGTTGCTTGGAGCCTTAGTCTCAGCCATCTGTTGGCAATGCTATCACTTAGCACTTCTCTTCACCTGCCCTTATATGGGTCAAAGCATTTCACTGAATAAAAATACTTTATGAATTATAGTGTGATATAGAAATGGAATCTAGTGTTATGGTTTATGGTTTCATTATCATTATTAATAAACCTGAAAGTTATAATATCCTAAGAAAATATAGAGAGGCACTTATAAGTAAATGAAAGTAATAGAGTATCAATAATTTCCCATAAATAGTGAGTTGGACTGTTCTGGACCCAAGGTATTTCCATGATAATTAAAAGTTCCAAGGCTTTCACTGTACTCACTGCATAGATGAGGTGTTAAATATACTTGCAATGTCTCTCTTTAACATAAACAATGATGTAGTTATAGGCAATAAACATTTTGATGAAATATTTTCAGTGTGGTTAAACAATAGTATTTTTAACAGTATTCCTATAAACAAAACCTTTCTGTTGACCAACTATGGAAATTGATGGTAACAAATCAGATTCAATGACTTTTTTAAATTTGATATATTAAGATTCTCCACTTATAGGAATTAGGCATGAAAAAGAGAAGCTGCACATGAAGCTTTAGATGAAGAGGCATGATCAGAAACAAAAATATATATGAATGGATATTTGATTACATAGGCCTAGATTGAAAGAATTAAGGTATGTTCTTCCAGATTTCATTTGTCACTTTCCATTCTTTCGTAGAATTTATTAATATTTATCATCATGGGTGTACTGAAAGGAAACCCTATTGCTTGACTAGAACTGACTTCATAGGTGACCAAAAAGATCAAATAAAGTAATTTCTACATTTGAAGACTTCATGTTCTAAAATAGCTTTCAAGGTTGTTGTTGCTGCTGCTGCTGATGGTATAACTTCTTTGTTCTCAAAATTCTTCAGAATTTTTATGTCTTAATAATTTTTCCTGTAATCCTGCCAGAATAAATAGAAGTAGATCTATACCACAGTCAGTTTTAAATCTTTATATACTCAAAACTGAGTTTGTTTAATTTTACTTATGCACTTTCATTTCATACAAAAATTATCCAAGTTTGAAATTCACATTGACTTGTGGAGCAGGTAGACAAATAATTCATCCATACGTTCTTGGTGCAAAGATATTTAGAAGGTGACATTATGCCTCCTTCCTATGAACACGAGTTTGGCATATCATTTATTCCTAAGACTAGGAAATGCACATCAACATCTGATGGTAGTCAAAGAAAACACATTTTATACAGAGAACATTTACAGCGTAAATTAATGGCATTTCAAAAAGCTCTGGGATTTGGCTTAAATTTCATTTTATGTCAGGTATCTGAAATTACAAAGTTCATTCCTTTTTCTATCTTTGTGCACAGATATATCAGTTCTCTGAAGAATTGCACTTGAGTGGGGAAGAGGAGCTATATTCAGTCAAACCTAATAATAGTTCTGCCCACACTGGCATTAATGGACTAGATTCCATTTCACTTATGATTATATTTTAAAAATGTAGACTAGCCAATAAAAATTTAACAATATGAAGATGAACTCCAAATTTATAGAAAGAGCCTGAATCAACAAATTAGCAGAAATCTACTTTGCACAATGGCCACAAACATTTTAAAAAGCATAGAACATAAGTGAAGGATGCTATAGTCAATGTTTAATTTGCTCTATGGCTTAGGAAAATCTTGAGTATGTTAACACGAATCACTACCAATTTAACAACCAGGTTTTGGGTTTGAAGAAAATGAATAATTTGGTAGTATTCATGTCTTTTTTTACATAGATATTTTATGTTTAATTAAAATGTATTTGTGGAAGTGCATATATTTGAATGCCTACTATGTTAAGATTTATATATGCAAATGCAGGGAGTTTACACATTCCAAAGTTTAGAACTAGCTACAATAAGTCACAGGGTATTTGATGAATAAGGTGAGGCAACAGTATTTTTAACTATGTTTTCCTCCCTTAAGGAACAGAAAGTGTTATTTGGAGACAAAATTGAATAAATTGAATACCGTCATATAAGTTTGGCCTTACTGATAGTGAAAAACTTATTATATCATTTTACATAGATTTTTTTTTTTGCCTAAAGAAGAAATTCTTAGCGAAGAGTCAAAAGGAACTCTAATGCATTAGGGGGTGTTTGAATAAAAGTGTTGAGGTGTTTTTACCTCTATGTGTTATCCACTCTGTGGGCCATAAGATAAGCATGGTGCATATTTCTGTAGTATCAGTTTTATTTAAATATTTGGAAACATATTCTATATTAAAACCAAGGTCATTGAATTATGGGGTATAATGCAATGTTATATTGATTTTTAAAATTTATAACTTATATTTATATTTTATATCTAAGAATTTATAGATATAGTCTCCCTAAGATGAGCTGCTCCATCAACTCCTCTTGACTCCCAGAATTATTTCTGAATCTTTACAGCAGATCACCTCAATGAGGAAAGCAGAATCTATTATTTGACAAGTAAAGATTCCTATGTCCTACAAAAGGAATGTGGGTGAAATAGTTATTTAATGAGAGGTAATTTCGTTGCCTTGACTATAATGACAAATACCATACCAGGAATGTATTGGCTGATGGTTGGGGGCTGGAAGGTTTGCTTTTTCCCTGAGTCTGCAGCATTCAGGTCCAGGAGCAATGCTTAAGTTTCTTGGGTTTCTCATCATAAGACCATGTACATGGAAAGGTTCTCTCCTTTGTCTTCAGGGTTCCTGCTGACTTCCAGCTGCTGGTTCCACCCCATGGCTTTTTTCTTTCTAGATCTGAATTTATTCTGCTCACAAAGGACTCCAATAATCTGAATTAATTGCCCACATTAACTTAAAATGACATCTTCAAAAAATTCTTTTTATAATGGGTTCACACCCAAGGAACGTTGATCAAGGCCAAGAACATGTCTAAATTGGGCAAATAATTCAATCCATCACAGAAGGCAAAAGTCAAGACAGTATAGGAACCTAGAAAAGTATTAAACAGTTTTAGTTCATTTAATTGAACTTTCAGATCATCTGTATATTTTTCAGACTCTAATGTGGTTATTTTTCAAATAAACATAAGAACTAACTCAGATGTCAATAAAAGGATGAATTTATTTCATCTCTTTCAAAAGTGATCATTGTATTTCAAGGAGCATTATATAAAGGTTAAATACACATGATAAAATATTTTTAAACAGTAGAAAAGCACAATCAAGAATTTCCTCTTTAATGAAACTATTGAATGGTCAAAACTTGTAAAGAAAATTTCAGTATCTTAGCATAAGTGTGTTTTAAAGTACACATTTACTATGGTGCACAATCAGTGTTATTTAACAGAATTATTAAATTGGAAAATAAAATCCTGGTTATTATTAACTTTTCAGTGTCTTCCAAAGAGATACATGCTGTTGAAAAAACAACGCCAGAAATACTTTGAGTCATTCTGTGTGGGATTCATATTGCAGCCACTATTTGATTTCTCTGTCCACAGCATAAAAATGAGCACGGTGCACTCATGAAAGATAATATTATGCCTCAGTTTAAGCAACCCTGAAGGATGATCACTCTCTCTTTCTCTTAAATGTGCTTCACCAACACACAAACTAAATTTGGCACATTGCACAAAACCTATATTTAAACTGCATTACTCCAAATATGCTCTCCCTATGTGGTTTTAATAGGTCCAGAAATTCCCAAATATAAGGCTATTACATAGTCTACTTTCCTGGCTGCTAAAGCTACATTATGCAATGGGATGGTTTAACAGCAAGAAGTAATTGACCCACAGTTCTGAGACTCTGAGAAGTCCAAAATTCAGGTGTCAGCAAGGCAATGCTTTCTCCATGAACCCTCTGGCATTCTGGGTCTGGGCTGCCAGTGATCCTGGGTCCTTTGCTTTTCTGTTGTTTGGCATGTACCCCTTGCTTTTACGGGTTCCCTTGACTTTCAGCTTCTGGCTGCTTCCCATTGCTTCCACACTATAGCTTTCTCTGTAAACCCTCTGGTAAGGATAAGAACACTTCCTGATTCAGTTGGACCCCACCTTGATTTAAGTAACCACATCTAAAGAGCCTCTTTACAATGGGTTCACACCCACAGGGATGGATTAAGATTAAAAATGTTTTTTGGGGGGATACGTAGCTCCAAGTCACTACAACAAAGATTTGGAAGCAATTTTGCTTGCATGTATTTAGTAGAATATATTCTAGAGTACGCAAGCCCCCTAAAGTTGAAACAGGTATTTCATTATTTTACAATCTTTATTTTCTTCCTTCTCTCTCTCCCGTCCCTCTCTCTCTAACACACACACACGAACACACACACACACACACTTACACACGGGGCTCATTGCAGTCAATTTACTCTTTTCCTATTCACAGACAAGATAATACAGATGGCAGTACAGAGGAAAGGAGAAAATCTTCCTTTTTCAGTTTTGCTGTGTTAGCACAGTAATGCGGGTTTTAGTGAATGGAGAGAGAGATCCAGAGACTAAGACTAATTGTTTTAATTTACCTGTGAAGTTCAGCAATTTATACTATCATGGGGTTTAGTTAAAAATTTTATTGCTATTAATAGTTTAGAACTAAAATATATTACACAGATGAATTAATTAGTTCATTTGGCTGCATGTTGCAGAGATCCCAAATAGCTTTGGCTTAAAAATGATAAAATTTATTTCTCTCTTTTTTGAAAGTCCAAGCAAGCAAGGCAACTCCATGCCATGATATATGGGGGTGTTAGGCATTCAAACTTTTACCTCCATTTCCACATTTTTGAGGTATTTCCCTTTGTCTGCAATGGCTCAGAATTGCTTAACCTCATGTTAACCTTCAAGCTAAAGTTAGACATCATAAAGTTAGATAAAGGAAGGCATCCATCCTCTTTTAAATGATATCCCATATCAGGTCTAATTGACTAGAACTTAGTCATATGGTTAAAAATGAATCAAGGAGAAAGAGACTTGAGAACATTATTTTGACTAACCATACACTTTCTAATTTCATAAGTTTTATTATCATGGAAATTGGGCTATAACAACCCTACACTCTGCAGATAAACAAATAAATATAACACAGACCATATTAGGTGCTCTGTTGGTTTGAAAGGATGTATGTCTCCTAGAAAAGCCATGTTTTAATCTAAATCCCATTTCTCAAAGGCAGAATAATCCCTATTCAATACTGTGTGTTTGAAACTGTAATCAGATCATTTCCTTGGAGATGTGATTTAGTCAAGAGTGGTTGTTAAGCTGGATTAGGTGACAACATGTCTCCATCCATTTGGGTGGGTCATGATTAGTTTCTGGAGTCCTATAACAGAGGAAACATTTTGGAGAATGAAAGAGATTCAGAGAGATCAGAGCAGAACGACACAGCCACAAGAAGCAGAGAGCCCACAAGCCAGCGACCTTTGGAGATGAAGAAGGAAAATGCCTCCCGGGGAGCTTCATGAAACAGGAAGCCAGGAGAGAAAGCTAGCAGATGATGCTGTGTTTGCCATGTGCCCTTCCAGCTGAGAGAGAAACTCTGAACTTCATCGGCCTTCTTGAACCGAGGTATCTTTCCCTGGATGCCTTGACGTTTCTATAGACTTGTTTTAATTGAGACATTTTCTCAGCCTTAGAACTGTAAACTAGCAACTCATTAAATTCCCCTTCTTTAAAAAGCCTTTCCATTTCTGGTATATTGCATTCTGGCAGCTAGCAAACTAGAACAGGTGCTTTACAAAATATGATTTAGTGTAAAAAAAATTAATTCACAAGGGCCAGAAGAATAAAAAAGAAAAAAAAAAAACAAAAACGGAGAAGTGTGGTCAGATTTAATGGAGAAAGACTTGGGGACCCTTCAGAGCCAAAAAGCAATCAGACAAGCAAATAAACACCATGTCCTACCTCCTCTTTGAGTTCCTCCCTGAGTTTCCTCTTTATCTTTTGAAATTTGAAATTCCCACCAAGGCAGATAGCTAACCAAGCCTCTAGTTCATTGCGTTTGAGCCACTGCAAAATAAAACCCATCTGTCCTAAATCCTCTGCTTCAGGACAGACAGAACTCTGTCCAGTCAATGAGAGTCAAGCTAACTTCTTTTATATGTCATTAAAAATGATTTGTTATCCCTGCAGGCCTGAAGCTACTTCTGTTCTTGGAGGTGATCTGGCATCCAGCTGCAGCAAAACTTTGGTCTCCTGATTAAAATGCTGTAGTCCCCCAATCAAAATGTCTTTCAACAAGTGACACAGATCAGACATTTCAGGAAGCAATTACTATTCTTGGGATTGAGGAAAACAGAGAAGGTGAATTTCCTAGAACCTAGGAGCATGGATGATGTACTTCTCTAGGAGATGCAGACCCTTACACTATTTACAGCAGCTACTTCAGGTACCACTGGAACTACTTGGTCATAAAAACTAATTGGAAGGGAAACCTGAACTTATTGCAGAGTGTTTTCTTTCTTCGGACCTAAATGAAAACAAGAAGCCTTATGAGTTCTGTTGGAGGCTATTGACCCTCTGCACCTCCCAAGCCTGGCCCAATCAAACTTCTGTGCCTGCAACATCCCTTATTTGGAGGCTTGGCAGTGACCTTGTGATCAGCTCAGATTTTTCTTCCCTTATGGTGATCTTCCCCTGTTATGGGTACACAGCAAACTTCTTTGCTATGCTTAAGCATGTGTAATATGGCACCTGGCCAACTCCACTAATGTATTTATTCCCAGGTTGGAGGGAATAGGTCCTTTCTACTGCAGCCTGCATTGGATGCTGGACAGGATCCAGTGGCCATGGGGATCTGATGCCCACTCCTGTAGTTGCCCTTATTCTGTCTGATCTCTATGTGACTAAAAGCATTGCTCCAATCAGTGCTGTGTGTTATATGTTCCCTGGCAACAGTGATACCATGAATGGGCAGAAATGTTTGGACTCCTCTGTTGGATTACTGGCAAATCTTTTGCATCCTCCTTTGTGATGGACCTTTTCTCCTGGTGGTAGCCCCAAACTTTGCTTATAAGGTTCTTTAGTAAATAGGTCAAAGAAATATACCTAAATGCTGTATATGGTGCCTCAATATTTAAATTTGATCACCATGCATTTTGCCTGTTTCTTGGCTATAAGAATTGCAAGATATAAAACCATGTTTTTATATTAGAGTGGATATTCTGACATGCTATCCACCACTGAAATTCTGGAAAATTCACTGATCCTGTAAGCTTTAGCAAGTTCGTGGCATTTAGCTCCCAACTTAATGAATACACAGGTCTTAAGATATTATTGAACTTACCATTTACTTATCATATCCAAATAGCATTATGTCTCCAATGAAGTAGACTAGAATAAAAGTTTATGCGATATTACTGTGACTATTTAACGGCAAGTGGTGGGAGCATTGACACAGCCCTTTGTCAAGAGAGCAAAGTTGTGCTTTTGTCTCTGCCAGTAAAAGCAAACTGCTTCTGGTGATCCCCTCAAATAGACACAGAAAAATGTGGCCAATGCCTAGTATTGTGATGACCGGCACCTGCAATTGCAGTTAACACTTAATTTAGTCTATCACAATCCATGGTTCTTATCACTTATCAATGATTCATCAATCTTCTTCTCAGCCTGAAGAGACAAAAAATAAAATAAAATAATAAATAAATAAATATAATAATAAATGCATTATCCTTGTATTTCCAACTGTTTGCTAGCAGTACTAATCTCTGAAATTCCATGAGGACGTTGTATTATATATTGTTTACTAATCTGGTAGAGAGGAGCAGTTCCTGATTTTACATTTGGCTGTAATAATGGTCTCAACTCCATGCATCAGAGTCAATCTGGAGATTTTATCAATTGATGAGTAAGTCTACACCAATTATATTCAGGAACTTGGAAAATAACCAAAGGATATGTTTGGGCATGCCCTAGACACAAAAGGAGACAAGTCAGACTGAAATGGTATGTACTGCTTGACATCCATAAAATACCACTGTAAATGTGGACCTGCCTGAAGTGTTGAGATCTAGAATTTCTTTGTATAAATTCCTGACAACTAGAGTACTCAGTTATCTTAGGAAACGATCACAGGTCCCTATCAGGAAGGCTTGGAACACGTTGTAGAAGATCCACTCTTGAGTCATTATCCAAAGAAAGAAAAGTGAGAGTAAAAAGGGAAAATGATAGTTTCTCCTCTCCTCCTTTCTTATGATCTCTTCCCAGTACCTCCCATTGTCAAAAATTAACAGCTAATCTGGATGGCAAAAGACTTTAGAAATTCAGTTTATATACACCAGTCTCAGAATTATAGAACACAGCTTAGACTGATAAAGCTGGAGGCTGAGAAATAGCATAGTCAGCAAAGCAGGGCAGCTGGTCATCTCTATCATAGTAGGAAATTACTAGTAGACAGATTAATTTAAAAACTGAGAAAAATATTTTTTCCTTTCATATTTACATTATACTTACATTTCAAATCATTATCTTATATAGTATGCTGTTTTTCTTGGAAATTAGCCCCTATTATCCTAAAAGAATACATAAGCTATAAATGACTGTGTAACAGACCATCAAAATTTAGTGGCATAAAATAACCAATTATTAGTATTACTAATGTATGGGTAAGCTATGTGATTCTTCAAGTCTTGGCTGGGCTTACTATATGTCTTTGATGAACTAAAGTTTGAGAGGACAGCTCTGAAAACATTGGCTGGTTTGCATATCTGGTACTGCTTGGAAAATTGAGCACCCTTTTATGTTGTTTATTAATGGTCAGCAAGTGAGCTCAGGCTTCACTGAGGTGATTGGTTTCTAAGAGAGTAAACTGAGCATACAAAGTTTTATGAATTCTAGGTTCATAACTGACAAAGCATCATTTCTCTGTATTCTCTTGATCAAAGCAAATCACAAGCAGAACCCAGATTCAAGGAGTAGGGAAATAAACTCTACCTCTTGATGGGGGAAGCTTAAAACACACGGTGGTAAAGATCATCATTGCAATCAATCTCCAGTAATGGAAGTCTCATTATATATGCCCTGGTGTAGTTGCTTTCCACATTGTATCAGAGTTGGCCTGTGTGACAAATATAATATGGCAAGTTTGAGTTTAAGTTTCAAATGCCAGTGTGTCTTTTTCCCTTCTCTCTCTCTCTCTCTCTCTCTCTCTCTCTCTCTCTCTCTCTCTCTCTCTCTCTCTCTCTCTCTCTCTCTCTCTCTCTGTCTCTCTCTGTCTCTCTCTCTCTCTCTCTCTCTCTCTCTCTCTCTCAGATCATTCACTCAAGAGGAAGCCAGCTGTCAAGTCATGAGCAATAGATCTTTGTTGAGACCCCTGTGGTGTGAAAATGAGTTGTCTTGCCAACAACACTCAGAAGCAGAACTTTTGGCCAAGCCAAGTCTTCAGTTAGGGTAACTCAGGTTAGCAACTCAATTGCAACTTCATGGGAGTCCATGAGCCAGAACTGCACACTTGAGCTGCTCACATAGTCCCGAACCTTAGATAACAGGTGTCATAATGTTTGTTGCTTTAGTTGCTAAATTTTAAGGTGATTTGTTACATAACAATAAGTAAGTAATACAGGTACAGATTACAGAATTTCAGAGACAGGAATAATTACGACTATTTTCAACAAACAATGTACTCCACAGAATATTGAGAGAGCTAATTCACTTTGTGAAAATGAATTCAGGTAATTTAAAGTCTTATTTTGTAATTTACTAATATAACATTAGACCTCCAAATTCCTCTGGATTCAGTTTCCTTATTTCATCATATCTTACCACATTAGATGCCTTATCCAAAAGTAAAGAACAGGAAAAACATTAAGAAAAAAGTTTGATCCCATAACAAGGAAGAACGCATCTTTATGCGTTGGGAGGAAAACAGGTTGAAAAATGGGTGAAATATCAAAATCTGAACAAGTGATTAAAAAGAACTTTTAGGTAAAGTATAATGACCACATGTTAAATTCATACTCCTCTTTACAAAAAGGAACTAGCAGTTATTAAACCCTCTTATAGAATTAGTTTATTTACTTCTCACATTTTATGTGATGTATTACAAATGCAGAAACTGAGATTCAGGACTTTAGGATACTCATCCAAGGGCCTATTAAGTTCAAAATCCAGAAGCCATAAAGAAAAATAAAATGACTTTGACAAGAATTTGGCAAAACAAAATAAAATACAAGAAAGAACATAAAAAGGGGGGAAACATATGAAAAGCTTTGAGATGAAAAGTTTCAAGTTTCCTAAAATGCAGAGAGCTTTTATAAATCATTTTTGAAAAGACTCTGAAGCAAATTAAAATGAACAGATATCATATTACAAAACCTATGTCACTCATAATATATATGAAATGGGTGTTCACATTGATTCCAAAGGATGAAATTCAAATAAGCAATTAAAAACATTTCATCGATGAGATTGTCAAAAATTAAAACATTAGGAGTGGTGCAGAAAACAATATCATTCACTCCAATACACTGTGGTCAAAGCTAATGAACACATAATACAATGCTTATATTCCAAATGTGAACACTAGATGTTGAGTACAATATATTCACTGGCTCTGAGAAGGCAATCAAGGCTCAAACTTGATAATTAAATTTTAAATAGCATCATTCAAGGAAGTGCTTTTTAAAACAGGCATTTTTTTTTCTCCCACTTAATATCTCCCTTGTTAGGTCACTTTCCATTTCCTTTTTTCCTTTGAGTTGGGTTCAACAAAAATGGAGTGAGATGATAGAATGCACAGGGAAGACAGCATTTGACTGATGTGCATGCCCACTGAGAATGTGCACATTTCTCATGGGGTGAATGGACATTGTAGAGGAAACGGAGCTTAAGCTATCTTACTCGAGAGGAGACAGTGGACTGCCGATATCCAGGGTGGAGAGAGAGAATGAATGGGAATAGGAAAGAGATTTATGATTCATGTCAGAGAGCTGTAGATTGGGGAGGCTTCACAGAGCTTCTGCAGAACTTACATATATTCCCCATAAAAGAGTCAAACTGCCAGAAAAAGTAGAGGCACAACTAGCTCGTTCTTACCCATAGTTAAAGAGAATGCAATTTTAACTTGGTTAAAGAGATACTCATCCTGTTACGTTACTTTCTATGCACCCATTTCCCCTTCTTACCACCGGAGGAGCTGGAATGTAGGATTTGTGTGCACATGTGTGTATATGTGTATGTATGTGTTTGTGCTGACATTCTTGGTCCCCACATATGCCTCTAGCATCTGTTTGGGTCAACTGTTAATTGTTAATTTTAAAATTAAACTGATCTAATTATTGATAATTAAAAGTGAACAGAAATTTATGACCCCAATCATGATGTGATAATGTACTGGTCAGAATGAGTCAATGTTGCAAAATCTAAAACACTGACTAAAAAATTAGTAAAACCATCTTATATGTAATCTTAGCAATTTGAGTGCCTGTAATATAATCTATATATTAAAAATTATAATCAGCCATGTGTGCAATTATTTTCACTGCAGTATTATCTACAACAGAGGAAAACAAATGAAATAGCCAAAATATCCAACCATCGGGACAATGAACCTCACACACACACACACACGCACATACATATATATATAATCCTCTGAGGATGGAATTAATTTGAGGGAAAAGCCAAGAGTCACTGGTTTAATTCTCGGGATTTTAAATAGAATTTCCTTTGTGTGATTTGTAAAATGATTTTCAATGTAATATTGGGAAAAATCCTTCAATAGTGTCTAAAATATTGTACCAGTGTATCGTCTATACACATTAATACTTTGAAAGAGAAGTCGTTTCTTATTTAAGTTGTAACTTGTCTCAATACCTAAATCATTCTTCTCTAGTTATATTCATTAATCTTTAAACAAACCTTTAGAAGATCTTCCTCTGTTTAAGCAAAAAATCTTCAAACTTTGAACCACCGTTTAAGGACATTTTCTCAAAGGCAAACACTCTAAAAGTTTACTTTTATGCTTAAACTGTGTATTTGCTGATTTCACAAGCTGGATACAATACCATGGTTTTACAGAACACCTCTGCTCCACCCAACTCCCCTGCACAAAAATCACAGTCAGAAAATAAGCAAAACAATTGTCTTTTATTTTCTCTTAAATATCCATTAACCACAATCTCCTCAATTATAAGACTGAATGCCCTATGAGCAAGGTTCATGCACTGGATATTGACTGTTTTCACTAATAATTATATCAGTATTTGTATCAAAGAGATTAATTGACTACAATGTAGACACAGTGCCACCATCCGAGTTTAAAAATAAAGACAATTTGAATCAAGTCCTATGTAACAAAGGCTGATATATCTTTTCCTTAAAATATCCCCAGTGAAGGTCTTGAAAGTAGTCCATCTGCTGTCCATCCTAAATTATTACTATTTGTTAATTCAAGTGTCACTTACAGAATCTTGGTGAAGGGAATTGACTTCTAGACTTTTCCTTCTTCCCTACGGTGAGGAACTCTCACAACAGGGCAGATGGCTTTCATCCTATTCACATGCCTTTGCTTCGGCTGCTTGTTTGCTGCCAGGAAAGCAGCTCTCCTTAGGCTACAACCACCTGCTTATGTCTCAAGCATGACCTGCTAACGGCGCTTCCCACAGATTAAACAGGCTATGGAACTCTTAAGGTTGTAAATAAATGCATCTGTGAAGCTTTGATTTGCTTTGGTGGCTCAAAGCTTCCCAAAACAGGAATCTCCAAATATTAAATTTGAATTCATTTTTTCCTGAAAGCAAGAATATGAATCACAAAAGAAAATGAAATATTGACGTAAAATCAGTCATTTAAGTATTTGTTCCATATATGTGTATGTAATATATAAGCAAGATATTCGTGATTTCTTGCTGTATTTTAAGGAAAGTAGACACGATAAATGGCAAGTGGCATGAGAAAAAGGTGAGAAGTTAAGAGGATATAGCTTGAGAAAAGAAGTCAAGAGTAAAATAGGAAAGAATTACAAGGATAGAGTGGCAGAAAGTAGAGAGACATAATAACAAAGAAAGTAATTATGAAAAAGGGATATGGGGTAGATTGTGGAGCTGATGAGTGAGAACAAACCAAAGACTGTAAAAGAAGAAGGGAACGGTGATTAGTATGTTCCAAATTAGTAGTCAAAATACATTGCTCTTGACATATGATTTTTAAAATTCAACTATATGTCTTAGTACAATTTCACACTGTATTTTCATAAATGAATTACCTAATTAACTTCCTTTCACAGCTCTTCAAACTGCTTAACTCTGAAATCTTGAAAGCAGCATTTTGCAGTACATTTTGTGAAAACCCAGGTTTCCCCAGAAATGCTTCAATGCTTGATTCTAATTCAATTTTTAAATATATCTTGAATATTTAAAACATCAAGAGCAACATTCATGCACAAATAAGTCATGTATAAATATGCACCCCATTGGAGTCTTAAGGTTTTACTTCAGGATTAACTGTTTTTTGTTATTACTGCTGCTGTTTGATATTGTTACTTTGCTTTTTGTTTCAAGCATGAGAATAACATTTTCCTTGCCATTTCTGTTGAAAGAAATTGTATTTTTAAAGCACAAGGCATGATGTTAGAAAAAAACTACTTCATTTCAAGCTATTCATCTGTATGAATCAAAATTATCTCGTACACCACAGATTTAAAAAAAAGAAAAGAAGCCGATTCACTGTTTCAATACCATAATATTGACTTTACATATATATATGTACATATATATATATAAAACAATGCATTATCTGTTGTATTCTGAATTTTCTGAAAGGTTTCATTTCTAAAAACAAAACAAAAACAAACAGTAGAGCAGTTTTAAACAATTGAACCCAGGTCAGAATTCACTCTAAGAATTAGAGTGTTGGTGTTTGCCTAGCTCTCTGTAAAAATGACTTCTTGTTTGCTTTTCATATTCACTTCAACCACCAGACCAGAAAAATGTTATTTTTTTTTAAACAATCAAAATGGCTCATCATATTTTTTTCCCTAAGGAAGCTGTGAGTTACAGACAGCGAATTAAGAGAGAGTGCAGGGTCCTTGTGGTTATTCCTTTTAACAGGCAAAACAATTTTCTTTTTGAAAATGAATTTAGCTGATGTGCCTTTGAGATGATTCATAGTTCACTGACAGCTGTTTACCTTTAAGATCACCTCAGATAATTTACCCTTCTCTCCGGTTGCATTTGAATTCTATATAAACATGTTCAGTAAATTCTCCTGATAACAAGTTAAAGGTTAGTTTGTCTTCTGGCAGTGAATTTCCAACCAGGTGAAAAACAGAAAAGAAGTTGTACATATTTTCAAGAGCAAAATTAAAGATGCCAAAATTTAATTGGCCTCCAAGTATGACTATTATTACTGTCTAAACTGTAATTAAGTGGTATAAATATGTGTTATTGGTATGTTTCTAAAATTATACGATTTTGCTTTTCTCTAAATTCTATTTTTCTATCATTTTCTAGATCTTCATTGATCTATTAAAATATGTTATGTAATATGAAGAATTAATGACTGATCTAATTCACAAGTTTAAATTTTTCTATCTGGTTATAAGTCAAAAACATTGTGAGGAGATTTTTACAAAAAGCCTAGAAACTGTGTCTGCTATTTAGAGTCATATTTGAAAACTGTAGTGCAGAAAATATTACAATATATATTTAGTATCTATTTATAGCAGTGGATTAAGTATTATACATCACTTATTCAAATTTTCAAAACGTTTTGAGTATGTTCAATATTATATTTTTTCAATAGTCTATGAGATAGACTGGAAACATTTTATTATTCTAGTTTTACAGGTAAAATCACTATGATCTTAAGAAGTTTTGTAACTTGATTTATGTTGCCCAATTAGTAAAATTTAGAACCAGAAACTGTACACACGTATTTCGGAACTCTAAACCATACTGCCTTTAAAATTGATATTATTCTCATGCAGATGACCAAGGTAAGACATGCATTTTTTGGTTTGATTTCTCCCAGGTCTAAAGTACATGTTTGCTTATTTTAAATTTCTATCTAAGATATAACTGGTAAAGATTGTTTCACAAAATCTTTTTAGTTCATTTTTTCAGATTCCTGTGTTCAAGGGATCTTAATTTACCTCCTTTTGAAAAATATTTGATGAGTTTGGGAGTTGGTGTGGGTTGAAGGAGGCAAATGCCATAAGGATGGAGAAACCAAGGGGACACATTGTATTGTAACTGTTTGTAATTCTTTCATGACTGTTCTGTTGAAAGATCAAACCCATCCTCTGAGTTCTGTGGCAGGTCTTGTTTGTTTTGTGTATTGTGTGGTTGAGGTTAATACGTGAACCTTGGATTTCTGTTTCTTTCAGCACTACGAAAGGAGTGACCCGCACAGACGAGGTGGATACTGGAATACACATTTCTTATTTGAAGAAATATTAATTTGAACTTAACCAGTGAAGATTAAAATAACATTAAACCCAGCTTTTTAGCAATATGTTTGTAAGATTCTTAACCTTGGCTTTGCCTCTAGAGAATTTTAACATTCCATTATTTTTCATTTTGTTGAATAGTGGAAACAGACAACCATACAAGCAAAGGCACTGCCTAAATTTAATATTGAAAATTAGACTGTTTAATTAAATACCACTCTGCTAAAGGTGAGGATATATGTGCATACTGTTTCCACATGTATGCTAAATAATGACTGCAGTATTTTATTGCTGATTTTTTCTATTTGAGGGGAAAGTAGAACATATCTCATGTAGACGTTGAGGATGTTTGGTGATTTGTGATATTCTGCTACAAGAACCTCAAAGAGATATTAAACAATATATACTTAAAACAACAAATATGTAGAAGAAGAAATCACAAGGGAGTTTAGAAAATATCTTGAGGAAAATGAAAATACAACATACCAAAACTATGAGTTGCAGCAACGGCAGTGCTGAGAAGAAAATTAAAAATTCTAAATGCTTACACTGAAAGAAAAAAAAGATTTCAAATCAGAGACCAAACACCCAGACTGGAAGTGCTAGCTAGAAAATGAACAGCAAACGTGCTGGTTTGAAATGATGTATGTACCCTAGAAAAGCCATGTTTTAATCCTAATCCCATTTTGTAAAGGCAGCCATTTCTTCTAATCCCTATTCAGTACTGTATGTTTGAAACTGTAATTAGATCATCTCCCTGAAGATGTGATTTAGTCAAGAGTGGTTGTTAAGCTGGATTAGATGATGACATGTCTCCACCCATTTGGGTGGGTCTTGATTAGTTTACTGGAATCCTATAAAAGAGGAAACACTTTGGAGAGAGATTCAGAGAGAGCAGAGCAGAACGACATAGTCACGAGAAGCAGAGTCCACCAGCAAGCGACCTTTGGAGGTGAAAAAGGAAAATATCTCCCGGAGAGCTTCATGAAATAGGAAGCCAGGAGAGAAAGCTAGCAGATGATGCCATGTTTGCCATGTCCCCTTCCAGATGAGAGAGAAACCCTGACCATGTTCACCATGTGCCTTCTCACTTGAGAGAGAAAAACCCTGAACTTTATCGGCCTTCTTGAACCAAGGTATCTTTCCCTGGATGCCTTAGATTGTACAGTTCTATGGATTTGTTTTAATTGGGATTTTCTCAGCTTTGGAACTGTAAATTAGCAACTGATTAAATGTCCCTTTTTAAAAGCCATTCTGTTTCTAGTATATTGCATTCTGGCAGCTAGCGAACTAGAACAGCAAACTAATCTCATAATGAGGAGTAGAAATGAAATCATAGAGATTAAAGAGGAGACAAATGCAATGGAGAATCTACAAAAACAAAAGTTGGTTCTTCGAATAGAACAATAAAATTGATAAAACTTTAGCTACATTAATGAAGGAAAAAATGAGTACAAAAATAATTAACAATAGAAATGAAAAGGTGGACATTACTAATGACCCCAATGAAATAAAAAAAGACTGTAAGGGAAAACAATGACCAGCATGTTGTCAGCAAATTAGATCACCTCCATGAAATGGACAAATTCCTAGAAACACACAAACTACCTACGTTGGCTAAAGAAGAGATAGCTGATCTCAATAAACCAATAAATGATAATGAGATTGAGTCGGTAATCAGAATCCTCCGAACAAAGAGAAGCCCAGAATCGGATGGCTACACAGGAGAGTTTCACCAAGCATTCCAAAAATAATTAGCAGCAATCCTGTTCAAACTTTTCAAAAAAATTGAAGAGCAGTGAAAATACCACCTAATTCATTCTATGAGGCCAACATCATCCTCATACCTAAGCAAATAAAGACACCAAAAGGAAAGAAAAATTGCAGACTAAATTCTCTTATGTATATAGATGCAATTATCCTCAACAAAATACTAGGAAACAGAATCCAACGACATATTAAAAGAATTATACACCATCATCTAATGGGATTTATCCCAGGTATGCAAGCTTTTCTCAATATAAAAAAAATCAATTGATATAAT
Source organism: Myrmecophaga tridactyla (assembly GCA_004026745.1). Taxonomy (NCBI): domain Eukaryota; kingdom Metazoa; phylum Chordata; class Mammalia; order Pilosa; family Myrmecophagidae; genus Myrmecophaga; species Myrmecophaga tridactyla. Next base: position 24,092 of record PVIY010009031.1, read on the forward strand.
ATGCCATATTAATAAAACAAAGGGGAAAAAAGCAATCATTTCAATCATTGAAGAAAAGGCACTTGAGAAAATCCAGCATCTCATCCTGATGTAAACAAACAAACAAACAAACAAACTATGACTAGTAGGAAACATCCTCCACACAATATAGGGCATATGCGAAAAGCCATCACACTTAATAGTGAAAGACTGAAAGCCTTACTTCTTAGATCAGGAAAAAGTTTGCTTACTGCCACTACCCTTTTTCAACAATGTAATGAAGTTCTAGCTGGAGCACTTAGACAAGAAAAAGAAATAAAAGGCACCCAAATCAGAAAGGAAGAAATCAAACTTTTCCTATGTGCAGATGACATGATTCAATATATAGAAAATCCTGAAAAATCTATAACAAAGCTCTTAGAGCTAATAAATGATTCAGCAAAGTGGTGGGATACAAGGTCAACAACAAAAAATCAGTAGTGTTTCTACACACTAGTAATGAACAATGTGGAGAAGAAATCAAAGGATGGTTCCATTTAAATCAGCAACCAAAATAATCAAACATCTAGGAATAAATAAACAAAGCTTTAAAGGACTTTTACATAAAAACTACAACATGTTGCTAAAAGAAATCCATGATCTAAATAAATGGAAGGACATTGGGTGTTTATGGATTAGAAAACTATGTATTGTTAAGATGTCAGTTCTACCCAAAGTTGCTTAAAGATTAAACACAATCACAATCAAAATTCCAACGACCTACTTTGAAAAAATGCAAAGGACAATCATTAAATTATGTATCCCCAAATACCCAAAACGATCTTGAAAAAGAAGAACAGATATGGAAAACCCAAACTTCAGGATCTTAACATTTATTATAAGGCATAGTAATTAAAACAGCCTGGTATTGGCACAAAGACAAACATATAGACCAATGCAATCAAACTGAGAGATCGGAAATCAGCCCTTAAAAGTTATGAACAATGGATACTTGACAAGGGGTCAAAGACCACACAATTGATAAAGAATAATCTCTTCAATGAGAGCTGTTAGGAAAACTGGACCTTCATTTGCAGAAGAATAAAAGAGAACCCCTGACTCTCACTTTTTACTAAAATCAACTCAAAATCAAAGACTTAAATATTAAGAACTGGATCTATTAAAATCTTAGAGGAATACACAGGGCAGCATCTTCTGGTCTTCGTGTTAGTGATTTCTTAGATTTTGCACTCAAAGCACAAGCAACAGAAGAAAAAGATAGATGGGACGGCATCAAAATTAAAAATTTTAGTTCCTCAAAAGACTTTATCATAAAAATAAAGCAACAACCTACAATATATTTGAAAACAATTTGAAACAATATATATGATAAGGATTTAGTATCCAGAGTATATAAAGAAATTCTTCAATGCAAAAACAGAAAGTGAAACAACCCAATTAAAAAATGGGCAAGACTTGAATAGACATTTCAATAGACATTTGGAGAAATAAGCATTCCCCCAAAGAAACAATGACCAGAAAGAACATAAAAAGATGCTTAGCATTACTAGCCATCACAGAAGTGGGAATCAAAACCACAGTGATAGGGTAGTACAACAGTGGCTCAGTTGTAGCAGGATTCTCACATGCCATACCAGAGATCCAGGTTGTATTCCTGGAGCCGGCCCACGCAAAAAAAAAAAAAAAAAAATTATAAAAAAGCCACATTGAGATACCAGTTCACATACACTAAAATGACTAGTATTAAAAAAAAGAAAAAACAGAAAATTTCAATTGTTGGAGAGGATGTGGAGAAATAGGAATGCTTATTTCTTGCTGATGGTAATGTCAAACATTGAGTCACTGTGGAAGACAGTTTGGCAAGTCCTATAAAATTATTATAATTATTAAAATTATTATTAAAAATTATTAAAATTATTATATGACTCAGCTTCTAGACATATACCCAAAAGAATTGAAAGCAGGGGCTTGGACAATTCACAGTTGCTAAAAGATGAAAGCAACACACGTGTCCAAATAATCAAATGTGGTATGTATATATATATATACACATAATGGAATATTGTTCAGCTGTAAAAAGGAATGAAGTGCTGATACACGCAATGCCATCATGTTAAGAGTGATAAACCAGGCACAAAAGGGCAGATATTATATGATCTTACTGTTTTGAAATAAGTAGAATAAGTAAACATAGAGTATCAGAACCTAGAATGTTTCTTATCAGGGGGCAGGGTGGGGCTAGGAATATGGAACTAAGACTCAAAACATGCAGTCTTTATATGGGGCATTGAACAAATTTTGTTAATCAATAATGGTGATGGTAGCACATCATTGTAAAGAAAATAAATACCCCTGAATTACAGATGTGAATGTTCTTAAAAGGGTAAATGTTAGCTGTATATATATGTTACTATAATAAACATTAAATTAAAAAAATAATCCAGGGAACTGCACAATGCAAACAAGAACCCTAAGTTAAGCCATGGACTATATTTAATAGTACAATTTTTAAGAAGTATTTTCATCAATGGTAGTAAATTAATCACATCAAACCATGTTAAGAATAGAGTGACGTATAATGATCCTGTACTTGATGTATGATTTTTCTATAAACTCACAAGTTCTCTAATTTAAAAACAAAAGCAAAAACAGAGTACCTGGAAAAATAAATGCAAGAGACTCTTTGATGGTTTTAAGGTAAAGCATGCTGCAAGGTGAGAAGTGGCTCTGTTCTGATAGAAAATGTTTGGCTCAGGGCATGACATAATTTAAATACTATGGCTGTGCATGTACTGTTATAATTAAGATTGAAAAGGAAGATATGGTGGTCAGATAGACATAATTATTCTTCATCTCAGTAGCTTTATAATTCTCCCATGGTGGGTTAGTTTTATATTTCATTATTCTTATTTCAGAAGTTGTATGTTTACAGAAAAATCACACAGAGAATACAGAAATTCCCATATATCATCCTCCCCCTCATTATTAACACCATGCATTAGGGTGGTTCATTTGTTACAATTAGTGAGAAGATATTGTTACAATATTACTATTTACTATAGACCATGGTTTGCATCAGGGCTCCCTGTCAGTGTTGTACAGTCCTATGTCATTGTTATTTTTATTAAATGTCTATTCTGGTGTGATGATTATGTTCTTTTGTCAACTTGGCCAAGTGATTACGCTCAGTTGTGTGGTCAGGAAAGCACTGGTCTGACCGCTGCTGCAAGAACATTTTGTGGCTGATTGATAAACTGGAAGGCTGGTGTATTAAATCATCAGTCAGTTGATTGCATCTGTGGCTGATTACATCTGTGATCAACTAAGGCTGTCTCCCACAATGAAATAATCCATCAGTTGAAGGCTTTTAAGGAAAAAGAGAGACTCTTTCACTGCTTCTTCAGCCAGCAAGCCTCTCCTGTGGAGTTCATCTAGACCCTTCATTGGAGCCACCAGCTTCACAGCTTGCTCTACGGATTCTGGACTCTTCCATTACCATGGTTGCATGAGACACGTTTATAAATCTCATGTTTACAGAGACATGTTGGTTCAGTTTCTCTATAGTACCCTGACTAACATATCTAGTAACATTTTCCCTTTTAACTGCATTCAAATTATAATTGGGTGTTGTTTGCATTCACTGTGGTTCTATCATCACCATCCATTACCAAAAAGCTTCATAACATCTGGAATAGAAATTATTTTTGGAGTGAAACAATAACATGTTTTGGTCAAATACCATCTGTCTAAGACTAAAAATCAAAATTCAGACAAAGACAAGACCAGATTCAAAAATCAAAATAAAAGATTGAAATTCTGGTGTATAAGAATAAATCTTAAGTTTCTATTCAAAGTAATTTAAATTAATTTTTTCTTTGATTTGTTTTTGCATCTGGATTGAAGATTAAAATTTTATAATGATCTATATGATGCAGTAATTTTTGACCTTCAAGGATTCTGAGAAGGCAAATTTAACATTCTACTTTTAACTGATCCACATGAGATGTGAAAAATTCTCCCAAATAAATGTTTTCTTGACAGATTCAGGGTCTAATATAATTTTTTATCCAACAAATTAATTGCTATTTAAAGATTTTTTATTCAGTAAGAGGAATGCTAGCATCCCCAAACAATCTTAATCTATTATTCATTTTTTTCTAATTACACAGATAACTATAATCATTAAAAGTCTTAAATTAAGAAAGTGTCTCCCCTAAATTAATCTAGGTCATGTACTTTCTTTACTGCCATATTAACTGTCAACCTTTTCCAGCATATATTTGATTGTTTTAAGTTGCCTACATTTTTCAAATGTGAACTTAGTAGGTTTCATAAACTTAATGAGTTATTGCAGCATTTTATTATTGCAATAATAAATAAACCTTTAGTCTTTAATTTACTAATAGATTATTGCATGTAATGCAAGCAAGGTTGTACTACAAATTACATAGAAATGTCATCTATATATGACAGTGAATATAGATATTAAGAGTAACTTGAATGATAGTTTTTGTTTATAATAACTGACATTGTAAGTAGATGAGATATAATCTATGTGCTCTTTAACAGATGTAAGAATCCAGGTAGAAGTAAAGGCAGAAGACAAATCAGGCATAACAATTTGTTCAAATATCAAGATTGAAGACAATATTTTTTGTTTAAGGAAGTTAATTCAAGTATCATTCAACCTTGGCAACATCTGCAAAGTGATTTTCTAATGCTCTCAGGAGAAACTGATAGAATATAGATGGGGAAAAATTAAGTAATTAAATAAAACCAAAAGTTTACATCATGAAACATTTTCTACTCTATAACCTACATGCATGTCAAGACTATAATATGACTGTTTCTTTTTGCATGCTATGTGGTGGGGAGGGGTCATATTTCAATCTTTTCCATGTGAATATCCCATTATCACAACAAAATTTGTTGATTTTCTCTTTTTTTTGAGTGCATGGGGTGGGGAATTGAACTCGAGCCTCCACATGGCAGGTGAAAATTCTACCACTGAATTACTCATACACCCCTTTTCCTTTTGATATTACTATTACTGTTAATATTAATAACAGCAGCAATTATAGCTAAATATTTTAATATCTTTACTTCCAGTCTAGTAATGATTCGAAATGACACACTGAGAGTTGCAGTCCTCACCATAAGGCAGTAGATTGTATCAGACAAAACTTCTTGCTGACAGCAATTATCAAGCTGGACAAAAACAAAAAACAAAAAACAAAAATCCAGCTGTTTAAAGGAATCAGAAAACAACTTAATGTAGATAGGATAGGAGTCATTAAGTTCTTGGAGTGAAAGAAAACATGTTAATATGAGTCTTACAATTCTGATTGCAGGGGTAAAGTGGGTGTCTGTGGACAAGAATTTTCAGCCATCTCTCTAACCTGGGGAGGTTGATATTGGGTTTTCAGCAAATAAATTCGTGCTATATTCTATGATGGAAGTTACTGATTCCCAAGTCCATAATGTATGGGGTAAGAGGTGAAACATATCAAACATAAAGCATCTCCTAGAAGCCTGAAAAAGCAAAGCAATAGCTTTGTTAATTTGGATGTTGTAGTTGAAGCAAGACTTGTACATAAGGGTCTAACAAAGAGAAGGAACCTAATAAATAACTGCTGCAGTCAGTGGAGATCCATGCAGGCCAACCTCTAAAAGAAAAGAGAAAAAGAAATATTTTAATTTTGTACAGTGATTGAAAACTGAGTCTTAAATTATTTCAGTGCATGGAGGGATGAAAGAAGTCACATATGAAATGTCTCTGAGGGAGATAAATATTTAAAGACACTGCGAATTTTCATCTTCTTGTTTTGCAACCTTCCCAAAAATTCTAGGTATATCAATGAACAGGGATAAATGATACAAAACTAGAGGAATACCATAAGTCAAATGGGCCAAAAAGTGTTCCTTAATACGGAATGACCAAGCACAAGCTTTAAAATGATTTTTGGGGGCGACTTCAGTGGCTCAGTAAGCAGAGTTCTCGCCCGCCATGTCGGAGACCTGGGTTCAATCCCTGGTACCTGCTGGAAGCAAGCCCATTAATGGATGCTGAAATTAGTGGACAAACTTATGATGAGAAAGAGGATATCTACAAACCCTCAAAGTATCTGTCTATGTATACTTATTACTTATAAAGAGAAAAATAATAATTTTATATTGGAGAAATTTGGCAGACACCCCCTCAAACATGCAATCAAAGTTTACATAGCCAATAATAAGACATAATGATGCCAGGGACCTCCTCATATGATTCACTAAGGAGCCCACACCAGCACTTTTATGGTTGTCTTGCCCTCCCAAACCCAGACATCAATCTAATCTAATCTTGAACATGTATCTATATTAGCACATATTAACATGCTATTCTTTACAGTGATCTCATCCTGCAATATTGAATGGCTCCAACATTGTTTATTTAATAAGGAAATCAAAAATCTTGATTTTTGAAGCTAAGTCTGATCAGTTGTTCAAACCTATTAGGTAACACAGTCTGTTCTACCACAATACAACTTTCTATCAAGAAAATTAGTTCATAAACTATTGATAAATGTTAATGGTATCAATGCAATGCAATCATAAACTTCAGCAGAAAAAAATAAATCCATAAGCTTTGCTGTTGCAATGGTATCAGGGATGTTTTAGCCCAATTTTATGGAAATCACTTGCACTGGTGTTTTCTCTGAATATGGAGAAGCTATCTGGGTACCTTCAATCCCATGCAGAGGGCCTAAAAATTGTAATTCTAGCTGCGAATATGAACAGATATTTAACAGTTTTTTATTAGATTTACTTTGGTGATTTTAAAAATTGATCTGATTCAAAAATTTCATAGATTTTACATGACTGTCTCTATTTTCCCATAAGCTCTACTGATTTCAATACCTGATTTTGTAGAATGTGGACTTTTTCAAAAATGCATAATATTACTTACAAACAGAAGTATTCCATAGGCCATATTCTCTTAAACATTGTGAGGACATGGAATACCAAATAAACACAGAATCCTTCTGTCCTGGTCAGGTTCATGTGTCAACTTGGCCAGGGGGTGGTACCTGTTTGTCTGATTGGGCAAGTGCTGGCCTGTCTGTTGCTATGAGGACATGTCATGGAATTAAATCATGATCACATCAACTGCATCCACAGCTGATTCTATTTCTAATCAGTTCTACAATGAGTGATGCTCAGTCTAATCACTGGAAGCCTTTTAAGGAGGATTCAGAAGAGACAGCCTCTCTTCCTGCTTCAGCCAGCGAGACTCTCCTGTGGAGTTCGTCCAGACCCTCCGTTGGAATCATCAGCTTCACAGCCTGCCCTGCGGATGTTGGATTCCACATTCCCATGGTTACATGAGACACTTTTATAAGTTTTGCATTTATGGGTATTTCCTGTTGATTCTGTTTCTCTAGAGAACCCTAACTAATACACCTTAACAGAAAATATTATAGATTTGAAGCCCAGTTTATTTGATAACTAATTATAAATAATTCTAAATTAAAAGATGCGTGTTCACATACGAATATGCTTCCCTCACCAATAAATAAGGGTTTCTAGCTATAAATAATGGCAGCTAACATTCCAGTTAACTGTGATTACCTCCCACATTTTCTTCTCTCTCTTGCACTCTGAAGATTGTTGCCTTATTCCTCAAGACCAGTAATACTTAAAACTCTAACTTGTTGGGGAGTATTTATATCCACTGTCTCAGAGTAAGTCTAGGACTCTTTACCTCTTTTGTTTCCCCCATCAGTAGACATGATTTTGGAAAGGAAAAGTAAAATCTCCATTTAAATAGCTCACATACTACTCAAATTCAGTATATCCATAATTGAACTGATGCTTTTTATCCCTATGCATGATTCTTTTCCATGTATTTTTTTATCAGTAGTAGTTAATTCATCCAATAAATATTTGTTGATTTTTTTATCACACTGCAGACATTTCACTAGGTGCCCTGGAAAGAATATTAAGCATTATAATCGATGCCTTCAAAAATTTGCTGTCTGGTAGAAGATTTTGGATGTTAATCAAGTAAACTCATAAATGTATACTTTCTTAATTCCAATAATTGTAAAATTTTGGTGACTATGAGAGAGAGAACTTTCTGAGTTTTGAAGTTAGAAAATATTCCTCTGAGGAATTTGACATTTGAGCTGAAACCTGAAGGATGAGTAAATATGAAGTAGGTGAAGACAGGGAGCAGAAGAAAATTAATTTCTGGCATCCTGAAAAACTGGCACTGCCACAGAACTGATTATGGTGTGCCAGACAAAATAAAAGGTAGCTGGTATCCCTAGGGTGTCAGTTGGAAAGGGGAGAGTGCCACCTGTGATTTTGGAAGGATGAGGAGGAAAGGAAAGATCTTTATAGACCATTTCAATATAGTTTGATAGCTAACTTTCATTGTATACTTCACTGTTTATTTATAAAGTGTCGATTACTGTGCTAAATATGTATCTTTTTACATTGTGTCATTAGTCCATATACTGACACTCTCAGATCACCATTTACAGAGTCAGAAATGGAGGCGTAAAGGAGAATGTATGAGATAATACATTCCAACAATTGATCAGATTTGGCTTCATAATCAAGATTTTCATTTCCTTATTAAATAAATAATATCAGAACCATCCAATATTGCAATATGTGGTCACTGAAAAGAACAATATGCCCATATGTGTTAATATAGAAAGACATCCAAGATAAATTGATGGAGAAGCACCTGTATAGTAAGCCTCATGTATTCCTTAATCTTTCTTGTCTTGAGGGGTAGAATTTAATTATGTTCATCAGGGAGTCAAGAGATGGATGTCTATTTGGGTACTTGTTAAATAACTTCTACTTGCTGACAAGTGTCATTGTTAATTGCAAAGGAGGAGCATAATACCTGCATCTTTGGAACTTCTAGAGATTGCATGACTTGCAAGTAATAGAGCTGAAATTTGATCATAAGACGTCTGAATCAGAGTGCCTGCACTTTTAATTCCTGTGCCCGCCTCCTTCTATTCTTGTGGCTCTGAGACCCTATGAAACAGCTGTCCCTATCAGTTCCTCCTCTCTAACTGGGTGCCAGCATCTTCATGGTTGGCATCACCACCTCTAACTCCATCCATCATAAAATCTTGTTTATTTTCACTACAAAATTTATCTCTAATCTAGGAGTTTGGCCCAACATCAATTTGGCTATACACATCCAAACTACGGTCAGCTTTTTCTCTGAGCTATAGCCATGGCTTCTTAATCCTTTTCACATCCATCCAACATTTCCAATCTTCTGACCCCACTCTGAACTTCTCTCCATCATCGGTCAGAATCATTTACTTAAATAGAAGGTGTGCCCATGTCCCATCATGCTTAAGTACTGAGGATCCTTTCAAGTGTGCTTAGACTGAAATCTATATCCTTCACACTCTGATATACTCTGTATGATCTGTTCATTGACTCACTCCAGCCCAATTTCCTGCCAGTCTCCCCTTTCCTCCCTGAGGCCCAGACATCTATCAGCATATTTCTCCAGTTTTCAAACATCAAATATATTCCAGATTTAGTGTCATTGACCATACTCTTCTTTTGTCTGCATGCTCACTATCTTTCCCTGGTCACCACCATTTTCCTGCTGACACTCATTCATCTATCTCCACATATAGTTACCTTCCTAGGGACATAATTTCTTATATACCAGGCTATGATAAGACTCCCTATTATTTTCACTCACAAAAATCTAAAATGTTTTTTTCTAAAAAAATAGATGCCCTCCTTTCCATTCTTTCTTGACTCATCTCCATGAGAACACAGATCCCATACCGACTTGACCACTACATAATCAATCTTGTATGGCATAATCCTTGAAACCAAATAGCCATTCAGGAAACCAGACATGAGTACTACTCATATCCTGTATTTGGCTATGGTAGGAAGACTAGTTCAAACTAGAATTCCAGGAAATCTATGCAACACTTGCCTTACTGTGTGAGAAAGCGTATGTGTGCCACATCAATGTGGAAGCAGTTTAAATGTCATAATAAAAACGACCAAGTCTTCAGATGTGAACTCTATCTGCCCCTACCTGGATTTGCAGTTCAATGTTGAAAGCAGGTTATAAACTATGAAAACCATATTAGTGGAGCTAGAAGTGGTGAATAGGAGAAAAAGCTTTAGGCTAGCAATTGCTAAGATCACTATTAAAGATTTTTAAAAATCCTCCAAATGTAATTAAAGTAACATCGTATAACAGAAGGTCAATGACCAAAAGGAAAATAAAATGTTCACATGGACGATTTACAGATAGTCTTACAATGTGGTTAACAAGTATTAAATAAATTAGGAACAATAAAATCTAGTTATCCAAAAGTTACAGGAGAAGGTTTAAAAAGTCACCGTTTTCCTAGGTCTGAAAAAATATATGTGCTTGTGCAGCAGGAGGGTTTGCTCTGGAAGATATTATTCCTCCCTTTTTTATTGTCTGTTGCTAAAATGGCACAGGTCAAAACAATGAGATACTCTACTGATAGGGGTGCTATAAATACATAGATTTATTGATAGAATTATGACACTGCAGAAGCTTTTCAATTAGTATTAGAGTCATTAACTAGGCAGGGAATATATGGATAGTGGCACTTTATTCAATTATACTTATAAAGATGTATTACTGCAGATGATAAGAAGTAATAGAAGCACTTGTATATAACAGTACTTAAATGAAATACCAATAAAATGCTGCTTTTTTCTCAAACAATATAGCTGATCGAGTTTTGCTACTTCCACAACTCTAAATCTTTAGGGTTGGATCTATTCCCTGACTGTTCTTGGCTTCCTGCATGAGTTGCAAGAAATTGAGTTTTGGAGTATTAACAAAGTCATGTAAAACTCTTCCTGCCAGCTTTGCATGGCTTGCTATTTCCTATCATTCAATTCTCTGCTCAAATATCCCCCAACAAAGAGATCTTCCCTTACCATTCTATCAAAATATTCCCCCACATCACTCCCACCACTGACCTGCGTTCCCACTGTTTTGTGCTCTAGAAGCATCTGCGTGGTGGAGTTTCATGATCCTTAAGCTTTCTCACTCCAGTGAGGCAAGTGTTGCATGACAGGCAATTTCAGGGAATAAAAGAAATCTCAGGAAAAGAGCAGAGAATTTTTCCAAATGGAGAATATCATAAGTGTGATTATTATTAAGCATGTTTAGAAACCCAATGAAAACTAGAAGAGCAAAGCTTGGCATTTAAAACCTTAAATATAGGCATTCAAAACGGCAGAATAATTAGTTGGAGAATGGTGGGCTATCACAAAGGGTGCAGTGGCTCAACACAACACAAGAGCACTTAGTGCTCATTTAACATCCCAGGTGTCTGGTGGGGGCACAAAGACCTATTTCTAGTCATTCAGGGACGTAAGCAGAGGATCGCTATTCCATCTTCAATATAAGGACTTCCAGCTCATACGAAATGTTGCCAGAATCAGCCAGAAGAGGAAAAAAATATAGGCCTGTAAGATACACAGTACTTTTGTTTTCATCCTATTTACTAGAAGTTAGTGTTATCGCCACAACTAACAGCAAAAAAATCTAGAAAATTTATTTGTGTTCCCAGATAAGGGAATAAGGGAAGGGGTTTTTGTGGCCATCTAGCAGACTCACCCCAGTAGGTTAGCAATCAGATAACCTAGATCTATAATCATAGGTAACCTTTACCTATAATCAAGATAAATTATATCTTGTACATGAATTTCTGCCAGAACATGGAAGGTATTCTTGGAAAACCCATGTTCTTCAAAAACATGCACTACAGGAACCGGATGACCACGTATCCCAGCTTGTTTCAGGATACTACTGAAAATGTTGTCTCCAGAAGCTATCTAATTATTATCCATTTTGCTTTAAAAAGTGTCCAGAATTAGATTATGAATTATATGGTAAGCCTAGCTATAGGTAAATAATTGCAATGAGGGCAGATCACTCAAAACCTATGCCCTGAGCAAACTGTAGCTATCATGATAAAAGCAGCAGCAGAGTTGCATCCCCACTTGTGTTAGCACCCGGCCTTAACAAAGGTGCGAGGGAGATTAGGAGTTGAGATTATATTCATACAGGAAAGTGATAATTCACTGACTCACTATTGGAATACTCAGTTCTCATTAGTTGTAGTGATAGATTGTTACAATAATTATACATTATATTTGTGATATGTAATATCCCACAATGTACTTCCACCTGAACTATCCTCATTAGATCCCAGTGAGAAAAGAAAGCACAAATAAGAATCTCTAGTTTACCATGTGGATATTGGGTCACAAAGAATGTAAGTGACTTGCTCAAGATCACATCAATAAAGCCTATCAGAATCCAAACTAGAAAACTACTCTCTCCTGTCCTTAAATACAAGACTCAGAAAAACTTTGTGTAGTCTTTTGTAATCATTTCCATGATGAATAATCCACACAGCTGAGAAAAACTCTAGCATATCACAGAATACAATTTGGAAAATGCTATCCCATTCCATTTATCACTGGAAAAGTGAAGCTGAGAAGTGCTATGGCTTGCCCAAGATCAGAAAGATATAAACACTAATGCACAACAAGGTGACAGAGATAAAAAAAAATATTGTGCAAAATTAACTTAAATTTCATGTTTTGGGATAATATGGAGAGTGTGATTTATCTTTCCCTTTCTAGCATCTTCATCAGCTTCTGAACATATTTTCTAGTTCATTTTTCAACTCTAATGCTCAAAATGAATTTGTCCCCTCATACTTATCAGAGCTAATTTCTGGAGAAAAAAATAAGAGGCGAGCTATTTAATGAGATCAATCACTTAATTTCTAGTACTGTTTTCATGTAACCAGGCTAATAATGACTTCCTAAAGTCTGTCCCTGATAAACTTCATTTCCCTGTTTATATAATTTCTCTTGATAATTCAGCAGTGACATATGAAATTTACATTAGTTCATGACTAGATAGGATAAATCCTGCCAAAACAAAAATGGTCTGATATTCCCTTTATAAAACAACACTATACTTTTCAGATGTGATACTTGAAAATAGTTACTTATTGTATAGTGAAGGGTATACATACATACATGTACATGTATATCTCATATATATGCATGCGTATACATGTATATCTCATATATATACATACATATACAAAATATATATACATATATTTTCTGAAATATATCTATGAAATATTTCTACCAGTTATATCTGGTTGACTTTAATTTCAACTCTCCTTCAATGTGTATGCATATTTACTTTCATTTAATAAACCCAGCTTCTCTATTTCTTAACAGTCGAAATAACAGTTGAAATATTCGACTGTTATTTTATATAAATATTTAATATAAATATCTAATATAAATATCAACACAACCATGTAAGTAAACATTTCCAAAGACCCCTCAATAGTAATAATGGGAAATAAAATATAAAATACACTTATCTCACAAACATAGCAATATATATAAAATATGGAAATGTGGTAGTGAATCAATTAACCAGCTTTCAAATTATATTTTGACAAACATGTAAAGACATACATGGTTTTAATGCATATTTATTCTGTAGATCTCTAAAAGTTAGAAATTTAAACATAGATATGAGTTTGCTATAATATAAAGGAAACCACCAGAGATCTAAGTTCCTATTCTGACTCCACTAAACTAAGTTAATCGTAATTTTTGGCCTCAATTTTTCATCTGTAAATCAAATCTACCTACAGATTGCTACCTGGATTTAACATGATAAAAATTGTAGCTTTCCTAGCACAGAATATGGAAGACAGATGCTCATGTGCATTTCTTTTTAATTTTCTTTATTATAACTTTACTTTTATATTTCTCCAGTAGAACCATACTTATTTTGCTTCTGTATCTAAATGAGTTCAAAGTCCCTAACTGTATAAGATTTACTCTCAAACAAAATAGAAATTTATTTACATATATTTAAAATTTAAGATGCATAAGCAGAATAAGTTCTACTGGAGAAATATAAAAGCAACTTTATAATCAGTTTATCTATTGAAGCCTTTACCTGTGGCTCTTCTTTTTCTTTCAGCTAATATTTGAATTCATGTAATCTGAAACATGCCCTTTCTGTGAGGATATTTAACATTTCAAATAGAATAAAAAGTCCACCCTTAAGATAGAACTACTGAATACACATTAGCTATATTTACTACCCTGTACACTGAGGATTTACTAAATAGTGTAATGGATGTTTGGAAGGATTTTTCACCGTTGATATGGGGAGTAATTAATATATGTGGATCAGTAGAAATATTGCAGAGACACTTCCACCTGCATACACATCATAAGACACTAGGCATCCTGTATAAACAGCTCCTTAGGTTTTTAGCGCCTACAGATTTGGCTGCCTGACACTGCACGACGAGAAGGCTTGCTTACATCCGCTGCTAGAATATTGTTGCATGTGATTCAACTGAATTCTGCCAGGTTAAATGGCAGAGTCTGAAAGGACACAGACTCGGGATGTCATTGAGCCTAAACGGTATGACAGAATTCGTTCTGAGACTCGCTTTCATTATAGTTTAGCAACCGGTAGTGTAGAGGTTATATCTTAAAACTGAAGAGTTATTACCAAAAATGCATCCAATAATTGTGAATAATAAAACTTATATGAGTCTCTAATAGGAACATCTAGAGTACAAATGTGAGTGTCGGTGGCTTAGGCAAGCGTAAAAAAAAGTTGTTTGAGATAAAAATCCAATTTTTTTTCTCACATTGATGTTAAACTCAAGGATACTGCAAGAGAGGTGACAAAATGAATTACATACCAAAACCCTCAAGGTTTTTCCCTAGAAAGGGAAAGGCAATTATATAAATGAAAATACATGGTATAAATGTCAGTGGGGTAGAGGATTTTTTCTAGAAAGTTTATGGAGTAGGTTACTATAACCGTACATTATGGGAACACAGATTCAGGGCACAAGAGAAACTTTCAGCAAATGATCCCTTTGTTACTCTACAGCATAAAGATTCCAGTAACGACGCAAAATCTCTTTCTCTCATAGCATAAAGGTTTCCAAAAGAGCAGAGGAAGAAGTCCCGCCACAGCTGGTCTTCCAGGTGACTGGTCCAGGTTTGGGGGGGGGGTGTAGATGGCAGTTCTGCACGCCCCACTCTCTGCACGCATCAGAGAAGAGAGGTAAATCTACACTCTTTGAAGGTAGTTTTTATCCACCTCAAAGGGAGGGGCAGCCCTGCCACTGAGAATTCGGGTTCTGATAAGCATCTGGGGTTGCTTGTTCCTGATTTCTGGGTTTAAGGTCTGGCCAGAACTTTTCACTAGAATTAACAATCCTACCAGGTTGTGGGACAGCACACAGTAGAAAAGGAGGTGGGTAGCAGAAGATTGGAGGGTGGCTGTTCAGTGCCTATTTGTGACTCCCCCAGAAAAGGAGACAGGGTTAGGTGAGGGCTGGGTGATGGCTTCTTAACAGGTGTCTGTGATTTCCCTAGCAGAGCTGTGGTTAATAGGTTGCAGAGAGAAGTACACAGTAAGAGAGAAACCAACCTTGTCATCCAACTCTGTGTACGGTGGATGAGAAAATTAAAAGAAATTTCTTAAAGACTGGATAGATAGATAGATAGGTAGATATATAGATAGATAGATAGATAGATAGATAGATAGATAGATAGATAGATAGATAGATAGATAGATAGATAGATATAGATAGATATTTCATAGTTAATCTTTACAAAGATTTAGAGTTCTTGATGTGTTAGGGAAATATGCTGAATATAGTGCTGCATTTTGGAGGACACAGTGGTATTTATTGTATTTGCAGAAAGGAGGAAATCTGGGTCAAAGCCAAAGAAGCACAAAGCACTAGGAGGCAAGGATGCACGTCAGCAGTGATAGAAAATATGTATCTGAACACTGTTTAAAATTAGAATGTAAATATAGTCGTTTTAAATTGTAATATAAAAGGAGTACATAATTAATACAAATATGATGTTGAGGCCAGCAAAACCCATGAGGACGGTAAAGGTCCCTCCCGTATCCAAGCTAACAAGGTTGAATTCTCTTTACCCAGCCAACCCAAGAGGGATGGTAAAACAGAGGTCATAAACAGCCCTCAGCACCCAGAAGTCAAGGCACAGTATCTGGTCAAGAATTACAATTGCAAGGCCTGCTCGAACCAGACTTCGGAGCAAGTACAGAAAGGACTAACCTGTCCTAAGATAAACTTTGGCTCATTTTAATAGTGAATTTCCCACCTCTAGGATGAATTTAGATGCTATTTTTTGAAGATGCTTATATATTTGCATAAAAGATAGAGCAAATGAGCGGTGAGCTGGAGAGGAGGAAGGCAGTGGGGTGTAAGAGGGGAGATGAAGTTAGCTCCAGGAGTCAGTGGGTTGCTACGTGAAACTTGGCCCCTGGTGCCAGCCTCTGCAGATGCAGATAATAAAGCTGCTTACCTCGCTGACCTACAAGGGCTCCTTGTTTATATCCGGGTTTCCCTGGTAACAATATTAAAATACTTGCATGTAGAAATGATAATCAAATTAATCGAATTGATTTAACATAGAACTATAAGCAGATACTACTACAAGATGAACGCTCTATTTTGTCTATCTTGAAGGCAATATTCCACTAGCTCATGTTAAGGGAATGCTCCAGTTCAGGCAAAATACCCTGGGTATTATTTCGCATATTGACTAATGAGAGGCTGAGTATATTTTGGCTGATAAACCTTTTTGAGAGAACAAAGTGAACGAAGAATATGCCCCATTTACCTTGAAGTAGCCTTCCTACTAAGTTTTGTGGTAGAGTGTGGACATGGATTTCCCTTCAGGAATATTAAAATAGTATATGCCCAGGAATTTATAATCTTATGTTCAGAGGAAGTGGGGTCCTGTGCCACACTGCTCTTGAGGACCCCAGGCCTGTTTTCTGATATTAAATCAACTCTGCATTACCTGCATAAATACAATCTGATCATGATGTGTTATATTTTTATACATTGTTTCGCTCAGTCTGATAATATTTTGTTCAGAATTCTAGCATCTACGTTTGTGACTGAAATTAGCCTGTCATTTTCTTTCCTCATACTGTCCTAAGTATGACTGGTTTTGCTATAAATGCTAAATTAACATAAAATATGATACTATACTGCTATTTTCTGTAAGAATTT
This sequence comes from Myrmecophaga tridactyla, assembly GCA_004026745.1. Classification (NCBI taxonomy): domain Eukaryota; kingdom Metazoa; phylum Chordata; class Mammalia; order Pilosa; family Myrmecophagidae; genus Myrmecophaga; species Myrmecophaga tridactyla. The sequence continues at coordinate 41,245 of PVIY010009031.1, forward strand.
CTGGGAGATTGGTACTTTCATTTATTTAAAACCTACACAGATCTGAGCCTACTTTGTTTTCTGTGTTAGGATTATAATTTGCATTAATGCTTATATTAGTAGTCATGTTCTGTATTTCTTCCAGAGTACATGTAGGTTATATATATGGTACAAGTTAAATATGAAATATGTTTGCTCTAAGTTTTTTAATTTATTGGAACAAAAGTGATTTTTAATATGATTATGTTATTACATTTAATTTCTATAGTTTCTATGCCTATTTTCTTCCAGAATTCCTAATATTAATGTTTGTGCCTTTTTTGTGGTTAATACTTACACATTAATTAAATTTTTAAGACTCTTTTTTATTATTATTTGTTTCTATGGTGTAATAAATCTAGTGCAATTTTCTGCTCTTATTGTTATTATTTCCATTGTTCTACTATTTTTTGTTTTTACTATGCTAAAATTCTGATTTCCTAAATTGAATGCCTGGCTCTTTTAGTCTGAACCATTCTCTTTTTATTTCATGTTATTTCAAATCCAAATTCTCCTTTTAGATACTGTTTCAGCTGAATCAAATGTGTGAGTGTGGCGTGTGGTATCTGCTCAAAATATTTCTGTTCTTTACAATGAAATTTTTATTTCATCAACTGTTTAAAATGTCTCTAAATCTATGAGTATTTATGTATAAGTTCAAAGTTACCCTTTTAAATTTGATTATGATTTAGTTGCCTTGTAATAAAAAAACAACAAATATAAAACCAAATAGTTTTCATTTGTGAGACTATATCACAGTTATTTTTCATAAATGATCCAAATATTCTCTATAAATGGCACACAGTCTCTAGTTTTGTGGTGCAACATCCCACTTATTTTCATTAAATTGAACTTGTTAATTTTGTACCACTCAGGAGGGGCTGCTACATGCTAATCTGTTTTAAAGAATTTATGTTACAATGTGAATCAAACCAATACCTCTGTTATTCAGAATGTCTTACAGTGTAAAAAGCAATCAACAGAAATAAACAATATGCTTAATGGGAGAGTTCATTTATATTCTGGAACAAGTTCCTTACCTCATTACAGATTTTAGGCTGCATGGAAACTAGCAATGATTCTACAGACTACACTTCAAGTAGTGCCCGGGGAAGGTATAGTTTGGTAACAAACATACCCCAACTTAATGCCTTAAAAAAAAAGAGACTCATTCATACAGGGGTTGGGTGCCCTCTCTCCCCGTGACCTTCATTCAGGGACCTGATCTTTGAAAGACTCCTTTATCAGGAGCAATGATATAAGGAAATGAAATCTAGTGACTTGTGGGTGTCTGCAATGCTTTCTTTCAGTAGGGACACAGTTCTGCTCAGATCATGGGCCAAAGCAAGTTACATCAACATGTTGAATTTGAAGGAAGGTAGGAAGAGAAGTAGAAATATTGTTGATTAATATTAATGACCTGTGTACTTGCATATTCCCTATATCATGTGTTTGTAATATGATATATCTATGATTTTTGTTTGTTTTTTTAAAATTAATTACATAGAAATATTAAAAAATATCTCAATAATTGGACAATTTCTCTTTACAGAACTGTAAACTTTGATTTGATATACCTATCAAATTTGATATTTGTTACTTTATAGCCTAGAATTTGAGTAAATTAAAATTATGTACCAAGCTTCTTCAACTCTATAATAACATTTTACATGACTTGCCTGAGAGTAATATGACTTCTCCATACTTTTATGGTAATTCCATGTTACGTCTATTTTATTTCTCCATCAGATGGCTTTCATTCGTGCTAATGAGTCTGGGAAAACTTCAAGCATGACATTGGCGTATCAGTAAAATCTTGCTTTCATTGAAGTCTTCTGTGGCATTCTGACATGGCATAACAAAAAGAATTTATTATCCCATGGGTTTGGAGAACCAAGGATTGCCAGCAGCCAGCCCAGAATTCTAGTCTTCTTGGAGAAAGCCTTGCCTCAATGGCATTTGATTTTGGGTTTTTTTGAATCTCAAAACTGTGATAAATTCTTGTTGTTTAAGCCAACCCACTGCATGAAATAGTAATTAAAACACCTAGTTTCCTTGACTTTTTCAGTTTCTAGAAGCTGCCCACATTTCTTGGTTCATGGTCCCCTTTGATCTTCAAAGCCAACAATGACCAGTGGTGTTACTCATGCTGCCATATCTCTGGGTCTCTTTCTTCTTTGTCCGTTTTTTCATTTAGTAGGACACTTATGATTACACTGGGCCCATCATGTATACCTAAGACAGTCTGCCTATCTCAAGATCAGTTGATTAGTAAACCTGTCTGCAACCTTAATTTTCCTTTGTATATAATCTAATATGTGCACAGTTTCTGGGGTTTAAGATGTGAACATACTTGGGGACCATTTTTATGTTTGCCACAAGTGTTTATAAATCATGTGGAAGCAAATGTTATTTAAATTTAAAAGACATGTCTGTAGGATTTATTTTTATTAAAATGTACTTCTTTGAGATAGAAATAATCTCAGAAATAGCAGTATTGGCATAAAAATATGGATAAGAAGAAAAATGCCTGTTAATTTACTGTTAGTCATACTTTTCTAGGTTTTACTAATTTTAATTTTCATGACATCATTGGGATTTCCACGTCTTTCAAAATTTCTTTTTATCTGGAGTTATGGTGAATAGGAAACTGAAATGTTGAAAATAGTAGTAAGTAATGCATGCTCTACATTTTAAAGGGGGCACAAAGAAGTTATAAACTTGCCCGATGTCACAGAGCTGGTAAGACGTAGAATTGGGATTTGAACCTAAGCATTCAAATTCTAGAACCATACTATTAACCATTATGCTAACTGCTAAATATTAAAAATAAAAAGATACAGAGAAAGGAGAAATCATATATATATGTGTGTGTGTGTATGTGTGTGTCTGCATATATATACATATATATGTGACAGATCTGTCACAATGATTAGAATTGACACTTTTGCACTGCAAAACTTTCTGAAAATCTCTATGACATCATTCTCCAAACAGAAGTCATAAAGTCAAAATATATGTTACAGGGTCAGAGAAAATATTTCCAAATAATGATATACAAATATACAGATGTGCTAGTAATTCAAAAGAGCAAGCCAAGTAAACAAGTACATCAAATAAATATGCAAAAATGTAAATTGCTAACTTATAAAAAAGGCATTCCAGAGAGGCATTAAAAATATCAAATTATTTTTAGCTTCACTTGTAGTCACAAAAGTATGATTAAAACAATAAAATAAAAATTTCCATCATATTGACAAAAATAAAACAAAAATTTCAAATATGTAGCACTTTAAATTAGAGCATTGAACTATCCAGCAGAATTTGATATTCTCCAATAAAATTTAAAAATTTGAGTACCTATTGACTTTCTTAAGAATTTATGCTCAAGGAAATAAATGTGTTATTTTTCAAGGGTAGAATTTTATCTCCATAAGACCAAAACGTTCAAAATATCTTAGAGGAGATGATTGAATAAAATATGAAATAGTGTGTAGTTATCCAAACTTTTGATCAAATATATAACTCAACCTACTAGGAAATCCATTTATGGTGTATTTTTTAAGTATGAGAAAAGAATTTGTAGCATAATTGGTTAGTTTCTAGAGTTCTGAAATTAACACAAAAATAAATTCTTACATGTTTTATATCTATATTGATATCTATATAGATATGACAATCTGGTGCACAAGCAAATACTGATTTGTATTAATATTGTGCATCAAATTTGGAAGTACTTTTTGGGCAAACGTAAAAATAAACACTCAAAAATACCTATTTAAGGATTTACCTGTTTCAAAAGAGTAAGGAAAGAAGAGAATAAAGATGAAGACTAGAAGAGAAGGAAAGGAAGAAGGGGAAAAGAAGGAGACAGGAATAATTAAAAATGAATAAATGAAAACATTAAGGAAGAAATTAAGGGAAAATTTAAGGAATTATTTATGGAAGGAGAAAGAAAACAGTAAAATCATAAGACCTCTATTTAATAAAATTTTGAATATTTGTTCCAGTTTCTTCATAATTAATAATAAAGTAACTAAGTAAGAAAATACAATGTTTATAGATACGGATAATAAATCAGAAAAAGCTAATCACCCTGCCTGATTGTTAAAGACTTCTTCTCCTTTATTTCCATGTAGCTCGAAGGGTGCCAATCACATCAAAATAAAGTATGAAAAGGTTACACAGATGCTATCCTTTCCCTCAGAGAACATTTCAGTGCTCATATATATTTAATTATTCAGTTTGACATGAAGTGAATTTAAGCAGTTTGGTTCCAAGAAAAAAAGATCCTTCCAAGCATAGAATTATAGCTACATGGGAAAATAGTAAAGAGCATAATGTGATCTACTTTTCTGCATATATTTATGAATTTGCTTTATCGAATTGAACGTCTACTTCACTGAATGTAAGGAGATTAATATAGTCTCTGGATTGCAGTTTGCATACAATTGATTACCTTTCTTCATTCCATTAAAAAAAAAAAACATGGAAGAATTGGGCAGAGGCCAAAATCAGGGAATAAATGAGATCCACAGGGCGCCAATTATTTTTGGTAAATTTCCTCCCGCATTCCTTACGGACACATTAACCACCAGGTCATTCTCTCCCTCACCTCCAAAACTTGTCTTGGAAACCAATTCCAAAGACTAGAATAGTTTAGAATTCAGGTTTCTATGAACCAACTGATCTAATTGGCACCACCGTTAAATAAAGTCGTCCGGTTTTATACCATCACCTGAACTGTATTGAATCAATTTGATCCTATAATCTCCACCCCAACCAAATTCTTCCCTTGTACATTCTGGAATTCAAGTCTAAGCTAAGAAAAATCTTACCATTCTCAAATTTTCTCTGCATACTTTCTTTTAGTAACATTCCATTGTTTCTGTCTGTAAGAAACATAATTTCTGGTTAAGTGGCTTAATAAATGTGGGCATAGTTTCCTTACGTAATCTGAAGTCCTGAGACTTCAGCTTTCAGTTTACAGTGTTTCTGTCCTGTTATTCTCAGCACACTAGCTTTTTGTTCTCTCATGTATTGCCTTACCTCTTGGTTGGAGGATGACTGCTATAAAAAAAGTCACAGCATCTGGTTTTATTTGTAGGCAGTAAAAAGAAAAAAAGTGGTGGTGTCAACTAGGTCTGGCTGTTTCAACAGCAAAACAAAAGTTTTGCACTGTTACTTCTCATTGGCTGAAGTTAGGTTACATGGCCTCCACTCCAGTTGGAAGGGATGCTACTTCAATTTTGGGAAATGGGTAAGGGAGAAGGGAGAAGGGAATAACTGTTGGCATTATCCACAACAGCTATCTATAACAGTTGCCTTAAACTTCCTTCTGAAATTAAAATAGCATTTTAATCTTTATCAACTAATGGGTCTATTTGCTCCCCCCCCACACACATACACACAACCACACCCAATATAAGCTCCAGAGATGAAGAAATTATTCTCTTTGTTTTCCATTGCTGCTTCCTGTTTACACTTTATTTCTCCTGGTCTCTTTCTCAAAAAGTCATCAGACCACCCTACAGGCTATTTGTATGTTTGTTTGTAGAATCAATATACAGACTTCCTGGTCATCCCTTCTAGGTCACCCTCTTTCTCTTTTGAACTAAGATATCAGTTATTATTTTAATGATATCCAGGCACACAATATAAGCAGCATTGAAAGAAAAAGAAAGCAGCTCCTGTCATCCGGTACTACTACTGTCATCTGTACTTTGGTGTTGCCAGAAATTGGCAGATCCCTAACAGGTAGACCTATTGAGTATAAGAATACTTTAAGAATCTCAACATTAGACAAGGAAAATCTGTAATTCTAATGGATCACAAAAAAAATAAGAGCACACTGTAATTAAATCTGATCACCATAAAAAACATGAATATTTTCCAAATCACAAAAATGACAAAACATCCACCTAGCCTAATAGGAGTGACTCATCCTTCTTTGCCATTACTTTTTTATTTAGCCTCATTTTGTTTTCTTTAACAATTACTGTCTTATTTAACCTTGTTCTTGTCTTCTAGCCTTAGTCTTATCTTATCTATAGATAAGATTTATTAAGATATCTAATCTTACTACCACTTCCTGATAGCATCTAATCATGAGCAAGCCCCCTTCCTAAAACCGCCCTCCAAATTGCCCACAGAATGCCTAAACCTTTAAAAAGCCATTTTAAATACTCTCCTACTAAACACCGCGTATTTCCCCTTAGTGTGTGTGCTGGTTTGAAATGATGTATAGACCCTAGAAAAGCAATGTTTTAATCAAAATCCCATTTCATAAAGGCTGAATACTCCCTATTCAATACTGTATGTTTGAAACTGTAATCAGATCATCTCCCTGGAGATGTGATTTAATCAAGAGTGGTTATTAAACTGGATTAGGTGACGACATGTCTCCACCCATTTGGGTGGGTCTTGATAAGTTTCTGGAGTCCTATAAAAGAGGAAACATTTTAGAGAATGAAAGTGATTCAGAGAGAGCAGAGGAGAATGGCATAACCATGAGAAGCAGAGTACATCTGTCAGCAAGCTTTGGAGATGAAGAAGGAAAATGCCTCCCAGGGAGCTTCATGAAACAGGAAGCCAGGAGAAGGAGCTAGCAGATGACGCGTGTTCACCATGTGCTTTTCCAGATGAGAGAGAAACTCTGACTGTGTTTGCCACATGCCCTTCCACTTGAGAGAAAAACCCTGAACTTCATTGGCCTTCTTGAGCCAAGGTTGCTTTCCCTGGGTGCCTTAGGTTGGACATTTCTATAGAGTTGTTTCAATTGGGGCATTTTCTCGGCCTTAGAATTGTAAACTAGCAACTTATTAAATTCCCCCTTTAAAGGCAATTCCATTTCTGGTATATTGCATTCTGGTAGCTAGCCAACTAGAACAGTGTGTGTTTTCCTTCACCACAATATATAATAATTCAACCTGGCCAACTATAGATTTGTAGGAGTCATCTTTGACAGGAGAGTATTGGCAACTCAAATCTCTCTTTCCTTGGCTTCTTTACATCCAACAGTCTGTTCCTTCAAGTCACTCAGCTAAAAATTCCTCTCATTATATCTCAGGCTTTGTGTTTATGTATAGTGAAACACCATAAAAATCCCAATTTCAAGCATCTCACTCTCATCAACAACTCTTATTTTCTAATCACTTAACACTTTATATCTTTCCAGAATCTACACTATATTTTGACTTCCTCATAATTTCTAATTAAATTGACTCTGCCATTTTTGTTCTCCCTGAGCTATTTTTGTAATATTCGTTTCCTAGGCAAAGTTAGTGTTTGACCACTTTCGTACTATACATTGCCCTTGGCCATTTATGTGTTGTCCTAGAGCTACATTTTCAATGCACACATTTTGCAAAATGGAAACCCTGGGTGAAATCTAAACTCTCTATACTGCATCTTCCCATGAGCAATGAGCCTCAGATTACAGATAAGAAACAGGGATAGGAAGAGAGGGTGAGAGAGAGTGATAGAAATAATAACTCATCCAACTCAATCATGTAGCCACAGAGTTTGTGTTTCACACTTTTTCACTAGCAAAATAATTATTTCACATAACTTTCTCTTTATATATCCAATCCAAAATCTTTCCTACCTTCCCACTCTCAGAACATAAATTCCCTTCTTATCCAACAAGAAAAATGTGACCATTTAGAAGAGTCTAATTTTGCACTCATCAAATTCACAACACACCTGTATCATTATCAATATTATATGACTTCCCTCTTGATGCTTTAAATATAACCATATTTCTATCTGAAACTGCCACTTTAGAACTGTCCACTGCAACCTCATTCTTTTCTCCTTACTCAAAGATTTTGTTTCTGCAATCTTCTCTCTCTTCTACAACGTCAATTATTTTCTCCCTCTAAGTGCATTCCCAAAGCCAATGGGTTAAACACATTCTTATTCAACAACCACAAAATCAACTTCTTGGTCCTACATGCTACTAATTTATTTCCTTAATGTTTAGCTCCTCTTTGTAGCAACTGACTCACTCTTAAAGCTTATTTGTATTATGAAATATTTCATATACTCAAAATAATTGTATAGAAAATATTTCATCAACTCTAAGATGCCGTTGATTGTATATCATTTTTTTAGTACTAAAGAGAGAATAGACACTACCACCTACAACTATAACCCACATTTATTGGTAGATATATTTCACTTTCAAAGATGCTGAAATGAGAAAATGAGCATCATAGAAATTAGTGAAATATAATAACATATATTTATTTTACACAAAACAATAAACATGCATGCATCCATGGAATAAAAGGTTCACAGGGTGTTGTTGCCTTTGAAAAATTCTTTTCACGTCTATGACCTATTATTTATAGGTAATAAATTATGTAAATATAAAGTAACTCATACCTTTTATTTTTAATTAGGGAAGTTGTAGGTTTACAGAACAAACATCACCCTACTATTAACACTTGCACTGGTGTGGAATATTTGTTACAGTTGATGGAAGCACATTTTTACAATGGTAATATTAACTATACTCCATGTTTAAACTGAGGGTTCATGGTTTGTGTGGTCAATTGCATGGATTTTTTTAAAAAATTATACTAGTAACATAAATACAAACTATAATTTCCCTTTTAAGCCACCATCAAACATATAATATGGTGCTGTTGATTAAATGCACAATGTTGTGTTACTATCATCACCATTCCTTATAAAAACCTTTTCATTTTTCCAAATAGAAACTCTGTACATTTTAAACACTTAACTCCCTATTCCTTACCCATCCCTAATTTCTTGATAACCTATAGCCTAGATTCTGATATGTTTGCTTCTTCTACTTATTTCATATCAGTGAGACCATACAGCAATTACTCTTTTGTGTCTGACATATTTCACTCAACTTGATGTTTTCAAGGTTCATGGCTGTCAAATGTAGCAAAACTTCATTCATTCTTATGGCTGAATAATATTCCATTATGTATAGACTTCTGTATCTTCTTGAGTCAGTGTAGGTGGTTTTATGTATTTCTAGGAATGTGTCCATTTCACTTAATTTGTTAGCAAACGATTGCTCATAATATCCCCTTACAGCTCTTTTTTATTTCAGTGGAGCAGGTAGCTATGCTCCTCTTTTCATTTTTAACTTATTCATTTGTTGTGCTCTATTTTTTTTTGGCAATTAAGCTAAAAATTTGTCAATTTTATTGATCTTTTCAAAGAACATATGCTTGATTTTGTTGATTCTAACTTTTTAAAAATTCTATTTCATTTATCCATGCTCTAATCTTTAATTCCCTTCCTCCTACTTGTTTTGGGTTTGGTTTGTTCTTCCTTTTCTAGTTCTTCCAGTTTTGAGATAAGGTCTCTGATTTGAATTTTCTTCTTTTTAATATTATTACTGAGAGCTATAAATTTCCCTCTCAGTACTGCCTTTACTCCATTCTCCTTTTTGTGGTATGTTGAATTTTCATTTTCACTGATTATTGAAAATGGTGTGTTAAAGACTCATACTATTAATAGAGAGCTGTCAGTTCCTTTTCCTTAATATTTGTCCTTATTTGCTGTATATATTTTGGGACCTAAAATACTTTTGGGTATTTATATGTCTTTATAATTGGTATGTTTTCTTGTGGAATAGGTACATTTATCAGTAAATAATGACCATGTTTGTCTCACATGACTGTTTTTGACTTAAAGTCTTCTTTAGCTCATAGTTGTATAGATATCCCATATCTCTTTTGGTTACTTATGTATTAGTATATATGTATACAAATATACTGTATATACAGTATATTATATATTACATATACTATGTTTTGTATTAATATAATATATATATATATTCCATCCTTTAACTTTCAACTTACTTATGTCTTTTAATTTAAAGTGTATGTCTTATAGACAACCCATAGTTGGGTTATGCTTTTTAAAACACTGTATCAATCTCTGAGTTTTGACTGATGACTTTAATCCATTCATTTTTAAAATCATTATGGATAATGCATGACTTTCTTTTATCATTTTTGCTATTTAGCTTTTATGAATCTTACACTCTTTAGTCCCTCAATTCTTCCATAAATGGTTTTCATATTTATATGATTTTTGTATTGTACCATATTGATTCCTTTCTCATTTCTATCTGGATATATTTTTCATATATTATAATTGTGTTTACCATGAGATTAAATTTAACTTTCCTAAATATTAAGTAATCATAATTTAAATGATACCTACTTGACTTCAATAGCCTACACATACAATGTTCCTATACCCCTACACCCTCACATCTTTTCTTGGAGTGGTACACATAACATGACTGTATATTGTATGCCCAATACCATAGATTTATCATTACATCTTATGCATTTGCGTTTTAGTACCTGGAGGAAATAAGAAGATTTTAATATTAAGAAAACACAATGCAATAGTACTGGCATTTACAATTATCCAAATGATTACTTTACTTGAGGACTTTTTTTCTTTATGCTACTTTGAACCAAGTCTGGTGTCCTTTCCTTTCAGTCTGAATAACTTCCTTTAACATCGCTTGTAGGGGAGGTCTAGTCATAATGAACCCCTTCATCTTTTGTTTGTCTGGGAATATCTTAATCTCTCCATCACTTTATTTTTTTTACATGGGCATGCACTGGGAATTGAACCTGTGTCCTCGGGCTCAGCAGGCAAGAATGCATTCTTGCCTGCTGAGCCACCGTGGTCTGCCCTCTCCATCATTTTTAAAAGAAAGTCTTGTCAGATATAAAATCCTTGCTTGATAATCACTTTCTTTAAGCATTTATGTCTTTCAATGCTCTGTCTCCTTGACTTCCTGGTTTCTGATAAGAAATTAGTATTTAAAATTTAATTGGGATGTCCTGGTACATAACACATTGCTTACTCTTTTACCTTTCAGAACTGTTACCTTGTCCTTTGCATTTCACAAGTTGATCAGTATGTGATGGGTCATATTGTTTTTTTCAGGTTTATCCTGGTTGGTATTCTCTGGGCTCTTGGATGTGCTTATTCATATCTTTTTCTAATTTGGAGATGTTTTCTGTCATTTTTCTTTGAATACAGCTTTTGCCCTTCTCTCTCTTTTCTTTTCTTTCAGGATTCCCATATGCTTAAATTGCTGTGCTTTCTGATGTCCCAGAGGCCTCTTAGACTATTTTTCTCTTCATAATTCTTATTGTCTTTCTGCTCCTCAGACTGACTCATTTCAATTGTCTTACTTAGAATACACTGACTCTTTCTTCTGCCAGCTTAATCTGCTGTTGAAACTCTACTGGGAATTTCTCATTTCATTTATACTGTCTTCAACCTTTGTAGTTCTATTTGGTTTCTTTTAAAAAATTCTATCTCTTTACTGAGAATCTCATATTGTTCATTCATTGTTGTCCTGATATCCTTTAGTCATTTCTCTGTATTTTCCTTCATTGCCATAAGCATTTGAAGATCATTTTCACAGTCTTTGCTATATGTACAATCTGGTCTTCTTTTGGATATTTTCTGGGTTTTTATTCTCTTTCTTTAGATAGACTATCATTTAGTGTTTCTTCATATGTCTTCTAGTCTTTGGTTTCACAGTCTATATTATAATATTTTGAAATGTTATCTCTAGGGAATTTACTTGGTTTCACCTTGAGGGAATACTGATACAGGCTCTTCTCTCTTACTGAGACATGAGTCTATCTAGTCTGGGAAAATCTGACTGTGGTCAATAATATCTGACGATACTTTCCTCAAATAAAGGTTCCATATAAACAGGGCAAGAAACAGAATAACAAGAGCAGAAAAGTTCTGATCAATTAAACAGAACCTATACTAGAGGTCTAGAATAAATTGACCTGAATGTCAAAGAACAGATAGAGAACAAAGCCTCCAGCAAGAAAACCCCAGATTAAAGAGTGAAAATAACCTCCAGAATAAATTAATTAAGGAAATCAAATGCCTAGATGCCAGCAAAAAATAATGAGTCATACTAAGAGAATTGAAGATATGGCACAGTCAAAGGAATAAACTGAAACTTCAAATGAAATACAGAAGCTACAACTAATTGAGGATGTTTGAACATATATGCACAATCTTATCAAAAATTGAATCTATAAGTTGAGGTAGGATATAAAGAAGACACTGGGCAAACATAAATAAGAACCTGAAAGTTTGAAAAAAACAAATTACAAATATTATGGGAATAAAAGGCACAATGGAAGAGATGAAAAAAATGGAAAACTGCAACAATCAATTTGAAGAGGTAAAAGAAAGAATTAGTGAACTAGAGGACAAGATAACTGAAATCTGACACACTGAAGAAAATATAGGGAAAAGAATGGAAAAATATGAACAGGATCTCAGGGAATTTAATGACAACATAAAGCACATAATACGCATGTTACATGTGTCTGAGAAGGAGAAGAGAAGGGAAAATGAGCAGAAAGACTAACAGAGGAAATAATTATTGAAGATTTCCCATAACTTATGAAAGACATAGAAGTACAGATCCAAGAAATGTAGCATACACCAAACAGAATAGATCCAAACAGACATAGCCAAAGACACTAATCAGACTGTCAAGTGTCAAAGATGAAGAATTTTGAAAACACCAAGAGAAAAGCAATTAGTCACATACAAGGGAAGCTCAATTAGATAATGTGGATTTCTCAGCAGAAACCAATGAGGTGAGAAGGCAGTGGTATTACATACATGCAATTCTGAAAGAGAAAAACTGCCAACCAAGAATTCTATATTCAGCAAAACTGTCTTTTAAAAATGAGGGGGACATTAAAATGTTTTCAGACAGTCATTAAGAGAATTTGTGACTAAAAGACTGGCTCTGCAAGAAATACTAAAGAAAGCACTACAGACAGATAGAAAAAGGCAGGAGAGAGAGAGGGTTGGAAAAAAGTGTAGAAAAGTAGACTATCTATAAAGGTGAAAAAAGAAAATACTGCCTTTACAGTAATAAAATTAAATGTTAATGGATTAACTCCCCAATCAAAAGACATAGATTGCCAGAATGGATTAATTAACAGGACTTATTTATATACTGCTACAGGAGATTCACTTTTGACCCAAGTACAAAAATACTTTGAAAGTGAAAGGTTTAGAAAAAGTATTTCATGAAAACAACAACCGGAAAATAATAGGGGTAGCTATACTAATAACTGAAAAATTAGACTTCAAATGTAAAACAACTAAAAGAGACAAAGAAGGACATATGTATTAATAAAAGGAACCATTCAACAAGAAGACATAATGATTATAAATATTTATTCACCAAGCCAGACTGCTCCAAAATACATGAGGCAAACACTGACAACACTGAAGGGCAGATTAGATATCTCTATGATAATAGTTGGAGATTTCAATTCCCTGTTGTCATCAGTGGATAGAACATCTAGACAGAAGATCAATAAAGAAACAGATAAGATAAGTGAACTAGTCTTAACATATATGTATAGATCATTAAATCCCATAACAGGAGGATATATGTTTTTCTCAACTGCTCATGGATCATTCTCAAGGATAAACCATGTACTGGATCACAAAGCAAGTCTCAATAAATTTTAAAAGACTCATATTGTACAAAACCCTTTCTCAAATCATCGTGAAATGAAATTGGAAATGAATAACAGGCAGATGGCCAGAAAAATCATAAATATATGGAAGCTAATCAAACACTCTAAAACAACCAGTCGGTCAAGGAAAAAATTGCAAAAGAAATCAGTAAATGTCTTGAGGAAAATGAAAATGAAAACAAGACATATCAAAATTTATGGGATGCAGCTAAGCAGTGTTAAGAGGGAAATTTATTGCCATAAATGCCTATATTAAAAAAGAAAAAAAGGAACAAAACTCAAGGAATTAACTGTTCACTTGCAAGAACTAGAAAAAGAATAGCAAACTAACTCCAAAGCAAACAAAAGGAAAGGACTAACAAAGACAAACACAGTACAAGAAAAGAAAATTACAAACCAAACTCTTTAATGAATATAAATGCAAAATTCTCAACAAAATGCTTGCAAATTGAATCCAGTAGAACATTAAAAGCATTATACACCATGAACAAGTGGGATTTATTCCAAGTATGTGAGGCTGATTCAACACAAGAAAATAAATTAGTATAATACACCACATCAATATATCAAAGTGAAAAAATCATATGATCATCTCAATTGATGCAGAAAAGGCATTTGAAAAAAATCAACACCATTTCTTGAAGAAAAGACTTAAAGGATAAGAAAAGAAGGTAGCTTTTTAAAGCCATGAACATTTTAAAGCCATGGATATTTAGAAGAGATTTCCAAATTAAAGTGGAAATTGTGACCTGGATTCTCCTTGCAGCTTACAGCAAAATGTGACAGAAAATAAGTAAGCTTGGGTTCAAATGAAACAGAACTGATGTTCTGGTAAATTCTGGGCCTCTAGAAAGGGAGACCCCAGAGAATGGTGTTGCATTTGAGGACTTGGCCAAATGTGAAATCAGTTATCCATTTCAGAGAAAGCCAGGATTGGACATGGAGTTCTCCAGGAAGGATTTGTGGGAAACCCTTCTGTCTGATGGGCACAATCATTGTGTACCTGTGGGACCTGTATAAATGGAACTCTGCCAGTCTGTACTGGGGGGGGCTCAGAAAAGGGAGAAACTAGAGGTAAAATGTCTTCAGAGGCAAAATCATGGAGGCTGGGGTCTGATGTCAAGAAGCCTCGAGCCGGGAGAGCAGACCACCCAAACATGTGGAGAGGGTGAGTTTACCCCAAAGGCAGAGGATGGGCCTTCCACCTCATTGAACTAGAAGTATTGTGCCATCTCAGGCCTTGGAGATGGTGGAGCATGTTCCCTAGGGATTCAGAGAGCCTGGCTGCCACCACATGAAGGGGTTGAGTGTGTGCCCCAGAGATGGCAGAGGACCTGGGTGGAGCCCCAATGCTTGGAGAGGGTGGAGCTGAGAAAAAGGTGGTCTCCCCAATGTCCACCAAGGTTGCATTCAGAGAGAGCTGGGTTGCTGCATAGGCCCTTGGAAAGGGTGGGACTGTTGGTTTTTAAAGTCCCAAAGAAAAATGACTCTCAGACACTGAAGTCTAATTTACCTTGCAGGTTTTTGAGACTGCTTGCATCCAGTGAGTATATGTATCCTATGAGTGTTCCTCATTTACATGCTGGCAGCAAATACCTTGTCCTGAGCTTTACAGATCCAGAGCCAGAGGATAATTTTACCTTAGAACAGACCATGCCTGTAACAGACTTTGATGAGACTATGTACTGGTTTTAACCTTGTATTGTATTTGTATTGTTACTGAAATGGTTTAAGACTTTTCTGATGATGGAACAGAATGAATATATTTTTGTATAGGGGAAAAACATGTCTTTTTTAGGGTCCAAAGTGTAGAAGATGAAAGGATTTTCATATTCTGAAAATTTTAAAGGATTATTTTCCTTAGAAAAGCCATGTTTTGATCCTGATCCATCATGTGGAGGCAGCCATTTCTTTTAATCCCTATTCAGCACTGTAGTTTGGAAGCTTGATTAGATTATATCATTGGATATGTGATTCAACCAGTTGTGAGTATTAACCTTTGATTAGATGGAGATGTGACTCCATCCATTCCAGGTTGGTCTTGATTACTGCAATTCTTTAAAATAGGGAACATTTTGGAGAAAGCCTCAGAGCCACAAGAACCACAAGAGCCCACATAGCCAGAGACCTTTGGAAGTGAAGGAAAATGCCCCTTGGTGACCTTCATAAAATGAGATGCTTAGAGAGACAGCTAGAAGATGTTGACATGTTCACCACGTGGCTTTCCAGTTGAGAGAGAAACCCTAAACTTCATCGGCCTTTGTTGAGTGAAGGTAATTTCTTTTTGATGCCTTAATTTAACATTTTTATAGACTTGCTTTAATTGGGACATTTTCACAGCCTTAGAAATGTAAACTTGCAATTTAATAAATTTCCCCTTTTAAAACCCTTCTGTGTCTGGTATATTGCATTCTGGCAACTGGCAAACTATTACAGAAGGGAACTTCTTCAATATGATAAAGAGAATATACGAAAAACCCACAGATAACATCATCTTCAATGGGGAAAAACTGAAAACTTTCCTTCTAAGATCAAGAATGAGACAAGATGCCCACTGTCATCACTATAATTCAAGATTGTGCTGGAAGTTCTAGACCGAGCAATTAGTAAGTGAAAGAAATTAAAGACAACCACATTGAAAAGGAAGATGTACAACTCTCACTGTTTGCAGATAACACAATATTATATGTCGAAAAGACCCCCTCACACACACAAAAAAGCACTACAAAGCTGCTAGCACTAATAAGAGAGTATAACAAAGTGGCAGGGTACAAGATCAATACCCAAAAATCAATAGTGTATATGTACACTAGTAATGAGCAATCTGAGGAGGAAATCAAGAAAAAAAATCTATTTATAACAGCAACCAAAAGAATCAAATAGTTAGGAATAAATTTAACTAAGGATACAAAAGACCTATACACAGAAATCTACAAGAAATAGCTAAAAGAAATCATAGACAACTCAGATAAATGGAAGGGCATATCAGGTTCATGAATTAGAAGACTAAATACAGTTAAGATGTCAGTTCTACCCAAACTGATTTACAGATTCAATGCAATACCAATTAAAATCCCAACAACTTACTTTGCAGAAATAGAAAATCAAATTTATTTGGAAGGACAGGGTGCCCTGAATAGCTAAAAATATCCTCAGAAAGAAAAATGAAGTGGGAGGTCTCACCCTACTTGACTGGAAAGCATATTACAAAACTATAGTGAACAAACATCATGGTAACGCATAAAGATAGATATCCTGAAAAATGGAATTGAATTGAGTGCTCAGAAATAGGCTTTCTCATTTATGGACAACTGATCAATGATAAAGCAGTCAAGTCAAACCACCTGAGCAGCCTCTTCAATAAATTGTGTTTGGAGAACTGGATATCCATATGCAAAGGATGAAAGAGGACCTATATCTCACAATTTACACTAAAACTAACTCATAATGGATAAAAGACCTAAACATTAGAGCTAAGACCATAAAACTTTAGAAGAAATATAGGGAAATATCTTATAAATCTTGTAATAGGTGGTGGTTCCTAGACTTTACACCTAGGCACAAGCAATGAAAAAAAAATAAGATAAATGGGATTGCCTCAAAATTAAACACTTTCATGCAGCAAAGAACTTCATCAGTAAAGTAAAAAGGCAGCATACACATGGTAGACAATATTTGGAAACCACAATTTAGATAAGCGTTTAGTATCCAGAATATATATAAAAAGGTTCTACAACTCAACAACACAAAGATAAACAGCTCAATTAAAAAAAGGGGGGGGGCACAAGACATGAACAGATACACTTAAGAAGATGAAATACAAAGGCTAAAAGGCACATGAAAAAATACTCAGTTTCATAGGCTATTAGAGAAATGCAAATCAAAACTACAATGAGATATCCTCTCACACCCACTAAAATGACCATTATTGAAAAAAAAAAAGAGAAGAATATTACAAGTGCTGGAGAGAATGTGGAGAAAGGCACACTTATCCACTGTTGGTGGGAATGTAAGATGGTACAACCAATCTGGAAAGCAGTTTGATGGTTTCTCAGGAAGCTA
This sequence comes from Myrmecophaga tridactyla, assembly GCA_004026745.1. Classification (NCBI taxonomy): domain Eukaryota; kingdom Metazoa; phylum Chordata; class Mammalia; order Pilosa; family Myrmecophagidae; genus Myrmecophaga; species Myrmecophaga tridactyla. Next base: position 58,884 of record PVIY010009031.1, read on the forward strand.
AGATTAGAATTGCCATATGATCCAGCAATCCCATTACTAGGTATATATTCAGAGGAATTGAAGACAAAGACACAAAAAGGCATTTGCACACTGATGTTTAGAGCAGCATTGTTTACAATTGCCAAGAGATAAAAACAGCCTAAATGTCCATCAACAGATGAATGGCTAAAAAAAATGTGGTATATGCATATAATGGAATATTGTGCAACTTTAAGACAGAATGAAGACATGAAGCATATAATAACATGGGTGAAACTTGAGGATATTATGCTGAGTGAAATTAGCCAGAAATAAAAGAAATACTGTATGGTCTCACTAATATGAACTAACATTAATGAGTTAAGAACACAGATTCTGGGCAGGCCACTGTGGCTCATCAGGTAAGAATGCTTGCCTGCTGTGCCCAAGAACCCGGGTTTGATTCCTGGTGCCTGCCCATGTAAAAAAAAAAAAAAAAAGAACACAGATTTTCAGAAGTTAAAAAGAAGGTAGAGATTGGGCATTTGGTGTTGAAGGAATACAGTTGCAAAGGACTGACTACTAAAATTCAGAAATGGGTAGCACAATACTATAAGTATTGATGATAGCACAATAATATAAGTAGACTGAGTGAAACTGAATGTGAGTCCAGCTGAGGGAGAAGGGCTGGGAGCATGTATGAAACCAGAAGGAAAGATAAGAGAATTAAGATTGAGATAGTATAACTGAATAATGCTTAGAGTGGACAATGATGGTGATTAAATGTACAAGCAAAAAATGTTTTTGCACGAGGAAGAATAAATGAATGTCAACATTGCAAGGTATTGAAAATGGAATGGTATACAGGAAAAAATAGAATCAATGCAAGCTAGGGTCTATAGTCAGCAGTAACAGTGTAATATCCTTCCACTAGGTGTAACAAAGGCATTATGCTAAAACTAAATATCTACAAGTGTGGCGGTGTATGGGGTCGGGGTATGGATTCGTTGCAGAAGAAAAAGAACTATCTTCATATAGATTATGGTGGGGAAGGCATGCTTATTTCCTTAGGATGGATTTATGATGTCTGAAGAAAACTGTATAAGAATGAATAGAGACAAAGAAGTCCTAGAGAGAATGTGGAAGAAGAGATGTACCTATTCACTGTTGATAGGGAAACTTAGAGGTGCAGTCTCTCTGGAAGGAAGTGGGAGGGTTTTACAGGAGATTTCAGACAGACTTAAGAAGTTATCCTAGAGGTTATTTCTATGCATTACATAGATATCCCTTTTTAGTTTATGGTGTATTTGAGTGACTGGGGGAAGTATCTGAAACTTTTGAAGTGTGTTCCAGTGGCTTTCATTCTTGAAGATGATTGTATAAGTATACAGCTTTAAATGTGACCATGTGATTGTGAAAACTTTGTTTCTGATGCCCCTTTTACCCAGGCATGACAGATGAGTAAAACAATAAATAAATAAATAAATAAATAAATAGGGTGAAAAACTTAAGAGTAAAGATTGAAATACTGGTCATCAATGAGAGGAAGGAGTAAGAAATATGGGACATATGAGCTTTTTTTCTCTTTTGTCCTTTTGTTTATTTTTCTGGAGTGATACAAATGTTCTAAAAATGATCATAGTGATGAATATACAACTATGTAATGCTATTATGAGTCATTGATTGTATGCCATGTATGGACTGTATGTGTGTGGAGATTTGTCAATAAAAATATATTCTTTTAAGGTCATCTCTAGGATCATTTTCCAGTGATGCCCGTTTCTTGAGTTGTAACCAGCTGATGATATAACAGATATTTCTTTGAGTATGAACTCTCTTATCAGAATGGTCTGCCCAAGAAATGCGAAGTACAGAGTCCTTCCACTGTTTCATGGGTCTGAGTATGGCCCTTGGTTTGAGCCTCCTAGTGGCCTTCAGAATTCCTCTGCTTACAAGAATTTCAATGTCCCTTATACTTCCCAAGTGATTAAACTTCTCCTTCTCTTGCATGTTCCAATATCTTACATAAAGCAGCTAATCCTTTACCCAGACTGTCTGTCTCAATTTTCTCTCATACTGCTTTCCTTATCTCAAGCTATTTTTGCTTAGAGGAACATTCTAGGGGGGAGGGCACAGAGAGTTTCCCAAGTCATTCTTTCCAACCTGAATAAGGTCAGGGTCCCACAAGGGGAGTGTAAGCTGGCTCCAAACTGCCCTGGGCAGAGGATGAGATTGAGGCCAGGAAGGATGCCAAGAACTTCCTCCGTGGATCCCAAAATTTGTGCTTTTTGACCTGTCCAGCAAATGAAGCCCTTCAGCTATCAACCATAGCTCTCAGGAAGTATACCACCTTTAAGTCTCCGCCACCACCCTTTACCTGGGGTGGGTTTGAACAATGACTGCCCTAAGAGGTGGCCACAGTAAACCAAAGTAGCCAATCAAAGTTTAGGATCCTCATTTGGCCCATTTCCACCCCAGATCTTGGGGAAGTGAATTTTATATCCCACTCTGACACCATCAAGTTATGCCGGGGCCAGAACCCACTGTTGCCTGCCATGAGAACATGGGATGGTCAATGGTAACTGCCATGCAGAAATACCTATTTACTGATAATTATCATACTTCACCCATCCCTTCCTTCCACTCTTCCCTGGATGCTTTACAGTGTTCCGTTAGACTCCAGAGTTTTGAAATAGTTGATCCAGACAGTTCCTAGTTGTTTAATAGTTGTTTTGGTGGAGGGATTGATTCCTGGAACTTTCTACTCCTCCATCTTCCCACAATCCTCTGATTTGTTGTACCTTTATTCATTGAATAAGTCAGTCCTTAACTATTCTTTGTACTGTGTGTGTGAGCTTAACAGCAGCCTTTACAGGCATCCCTACCACAGCTCTACGCCGAAACCACCATAAAAACCTGAAATCACCAGTTCTCCCATGCTTTTTTCACACTATGAGCTGAAGCTAGATTCATCTCCTCAGGGACTCCTTTTGCTGTTTACTAAATGAATAATCAACTTTACTTCATAATCATTAATGTTTAAGTGTCAGTCATCCTAACTTCCAAAAATCTCTGGACAGGAGGCATCTCAGAGTTCAGCAGTAAGACCAGGGAAACAAATGAAATTCATTTCCATTTATGTTCATGATTGTGCTCTGAGGGACCAGAACTGGGAATGTTATTGCTTCACCATTGTATGGTTCAGAAAATATACTTTTCTGCTGGTAGTATGTTTGAATCCCCAGAGAAGCCAGGTTCTTCTAATCCAATCTTTTAGGGTCAGACTTACTGTTGGGTGGGACATTTTGATTAGGTTGTTTCCATGGAGATGTGCCACATCCATTCAAGGTGGGTCTTAATCAGCTTACTGGAGTCCTTTAAAAGAGATGACATGGAGCACAGACAGATGATATTTAGTGATGGTAAGCTAAGTAATGGAACCCAGAGTTTGCCCCAGAGAAGCTAGGTGAGGATCCACAGATGTTAGAGAGAAAGCTGCTGGAATCAGAAGCTGAAAGCTACAAACTAGGAGCAAGGGCCAGTAGACAACAGCCACATGACTTCCTAGATGACAGAAGTGTTCCAGATGCCAGTGGCCTGTCTTCAAAGTCAAGGAATCTTTTTCTGGATGCCTTAATTTGGACGTTTTCATGGTCTTACAACTTCAAATTGGTAACCTAATAAATCCCCTTTGTAAAGGCCAATCCATGTCTGGTACATTGCTTTCTGGCAGCTTTAGCAAACTGAAACACCTTAGAAGCATCCATTTTTAAAATATATTTGATTGAAAGCACTTACTACAACTTTTAAAAAACATTCCTGTATTTTCTCTCCTAGACATTATAAAGCATAGATTTTTCAAGTTATTATTTATTCTAAAATAGGCTTCAGGTCTGATGGAGTGACTACATTAAGGGGCATGAATATATCCAATTTAATTTTTCCATTTTGATACCCAATTATCTTAGCAATATCCGAGAAGCTCCCTTCTGCCTTCACTGATCAATCATGCTGCCACTGTAAAGACATGCCTTCCTATTATCTGATTGAGTCTGTTCATAGGTCAAAATGAAGTTCTGTTCTTCCATTTAACTGTTTATTTACTATAGCAATGAAGATTTCTATCAGGAAAAAATTAGTTAAAATTTTTAGCAAAATTTTTACTAGAATTTTTAACCAAATTAAATAAATAAAATCTCTAGTGCCATCATTGGACATAGTTGTTAAATTTTGTTTTTTTTAATTTCTCTCTCTTTCATACACACAATCTCAACTTACAAATATATACATATATAAACATGCATAAATGTTTACATACTTGGAAAAATACATATATCATGATACCAGTAGGTTTAAGCCTCAGAATTTACACATTAGCACACTTTTAATTCACTTTTTTTCATTTCCATTTTTACCATCTCTGCTATCTCAGTTGTTTTCTTGAAATCACCAGCCTAATCCTTTCTCATAAATTATTTTCTTAGGATGTTTTTTGTGGGAACTCAAATTAGTATGCATCCACTCATACAAAGTGTAATAACATGAAAGAAATTATCAGTGTATTAAGATATATATATGATTTTTTAATGAGACAGCTTTAAGCATTTCACTAGTGTGTTAATTTGCTAGGGCTTTCATAACTAAGTACTACAAAGTGGATGGCTTAATACAACAGAAATGTATAGATTCATAGTTCTGAAAGTGAGAAGTCTGAAATCAAAGCATCAGAAGCATCACACTCCCTTTGAAGTTTGTAGGGAAGAAACTGTTTCATTCATGTCTCCTGCCTTTTGATTGTGGATGACAATTCTTGGGCTTAAATTTCTGTCTTAGTCATCATATTGCATTATCTCCTTGGGTCTTTATATGCAGGACTAAATCTCCTATTCTTATAAGGATGCCAGTCAGACTGGATTAGGACCCACCCTAATTCAGTTTGGCCTGATTTAATAATATCTTCAAAGACATATTTCCAAGTAAGGTCACATTCACAGGACTTGGATTTAGGACTTGAACATATCTTTTTGAATATGACATAATTCAATCCATAAGAACAAGAAACATTAAATATGATATAACATGAGTAGTGGTTCCATAAAATAATATTGTTAAAGAAATATGGGAAATAGAATGAGGTAATTATGGCTATACATATATTTGTTTTCAATGAGAAAGAAAGAAAGAGCAAACTGAGTTCAAATTTTTACAAACCAGGATATAAAATAGGCTTTTAAGCAAGAATTAAGAATAATTTAAAGAGTATTAACTACAGAGAAGTTCGGTGGGATTATAAAAACACATGATGAGTGATATGTTAAAAATGCTTAGATAACAAAACAGAAAGTAATTTTTAAAAATTATTGAATGAAAAAAGCAAGTCTTCTAAGTGAGAAAAATGCGTTATGAAAGAATTAAACATGGAGTTTTAAATTCTAGTGTTCTATTGTTTTTTCCTACCAAGTAGAATGAGTATTAGATAATAACACATAAGCCACATATTTTGAGAAAGGAACTGAATATTCAAATAACTGAAAGAGGGTAAAGAATATGTACATACCCAATTTTGAAAATCATATTTTATGAATATGTGCAGATTTTTGAAATAATTTAAAATGTAGAAAATTACAATGAGAAATGCAAAATATTATCCCCAGGACAAATCATGTTGCTTTATTTATAAACAGGTAGGACCCAATAATGATATTTCATATATATTTATATTTATGTTTACATTTATGTACATATCTAAGTATATATACATATGTCCCTCCAACCCACCCCCCGCAGCACACATATCTAACTGCTTAATTAACTCAGAATTAGAAATTTTTGTAAAATGTAAGCTGCATAGTTTTCAGTTTTTATAAACTAGACACCTCTGGGCAAATTCCCATTTACTCATCACACATTTAAGTCTCTGTAAATATAGTGAATAACAGATATGTTTCTCATGTGACTCTTATTTTTCTAAAATTTAACAATTAGATTAGTGTTTTATAATCATTATGTCTCTCAAGGTGTATTATATGAATACCATAAGAAAATTTATATTTCACTTTGAGATTGTGATATTCATTTGCAGTTAATATTTATTATTAACCTTGGGAGTTTTATTTTTTAGTTGGATGAAAACATGATTTAGCTATTAGTGGTCTGGTATGACTGAGGACTGATCTATTTCTAGTCACAATGTCCGTGGGGATGGTGATAATTCCATCTGTACCATTACAAAGACTTTAAATCTTCACATTCAAAGTTCTAGAATGATGTTACAGCTGTCTTCACCTCATTACATGGTTACTGGGGGATTGTTTCATCTGGTGTGCTTTGATACTGTGTGTACCTTAACAAGCAATCTGGCATAAGCCTTCTGTTTATAGCTCTAGAAAACATAACATCGTCATATATCCTGGGTACTGTTAATTACACTGTTGTGCTAGGCATCATTAAACTTCAAAATGCTCAAAGGCATATCGGGAGGATTTGTTTTTACTTAAGTTAAACTGCTTTTAAGACTCAAATTTCAATAAACAATTTATGTGACAATCGAATATAATGCATTATATCATTGCTTTCCCAGTTTTCATTGTGACTAATCTGTTAGCAAGTTCAAGTCGTTGGTGAAGTTTAACCCTTTCTATCTAGGAGAGGTTCAACTCTTCCAATTCACTTCCAATAATTTCATTTCACTCCAGTTGCAAAAACACTAATATTCACTATATGCAAAATTTGAGTTAGTTTTAATGTGCAGTAGTACTAAACATAAATAAGAGCTCCAACCACAAGTAGCTTTACAACTTGGGTTAGCAAATTGTATTAAAAATTGACTAATATAAAGCAAACTAAAGTAATTGCTAAAACTGTTTTGATCCACTGCAAAAATTTACATTTTGTTCTTCTATTTAGATACTATTAAATTGAAAGGATTCAGCTTCCTGTTGTGGGATGATTATTCGATGAGTGTTTCAGTTTGCTAAAGTTGTTGGAATGCAATATACCAGAAGTGGATTTGCTTTTTATAAAAAGGATTTATTAATTACAAGTTACAATTCTAAGGGCATGAAAATGTCCAAATCAAGGTATCAACAAGAGGATAGCTTCATCCAAGAAGGCCAATCATGTGTGTAGTTTCTCTGCCACATGTGAAGGCATATGGTGAGGTCTGCTGGCCTTTTGTTCTTGGGTTTCATTGCTTTCAGCTCCTGCTTCCAGTGGCCTCTGCTCTAAGCTTCTGTCTGCCTCCAATCATCTCCAAACATCGGTCACTTGGGTTCATCTCCCTGATCTCTAGGTCGATTCTGAGTTCTTTTCATAAAGCGTTCCAGGAAAGGCTTCAGACCCACCTTGAATGAGTGCAGTCCAAACTCCATGGAAACAAACTAATCATAAAGTCTCATCCACAAATGAGTGGGTCACATCTCCATGGAGACAGCCTGTATTAGTCAGAGTTCTCTAGAAAAAGAGAACCAACAGGAGATAACTGTAAATATAAGATTTATAAAAGTGTCTCACACAACTGTGGAAATATAAGAGTCAAAAATCCATACAGCAGGCTGTGAAGATGACAAGTCTGATGAAGGTTCTTGACAAAATCCACAGGAGAGTTTCCCTGGCTGAAGAAACAGTGAAAATTCTATCTTCTTCCTTAAAAGTCTTCAACAGATAGAATCACATCTGACTGATTGGATTGTCCTGTTTGCAGGAGATGGGTCCTTAGTTGATCATAGATGTAATCAGCCAGAGCTACAATCAGCTAACTGATAATCTAATAAATCAGTCTTCTAGTCAACCAACCAGCCATGAAATGCCCTTGGAGCAAGGTTAGGCCACTGTTTGCCTACACTTGGCATCATCACTTGGCCAAGTTGACACCAGAACCTAATCATCATGCAACCTAGTCGAGAGGCCTCACCCAACAAGAGGTCTGCCCCTTTTAAAAGAAAATGGCTTTTCTGGGGTGCACAACAGGTACTCAAAGGTATACTTTTATGACAATATTCATAATATCATTATTTGTAAAAGCCAAAAAGTGGAAATAACTCTAAGCGCCCATCAAAAGATGAATGGATAAATGAACAAAATGTGATACACATACACAGCAGAATAGTATTTAGCCTGTAAAAAGGGATGAAGTTCTGATAGATGCTACAACTTGGAGGTTCTGATAGATGCTACAACTTGGATGAACCTTTAAAATACTATACTGAGTGAAACAAGGAAAGCACACAGAACAAATACTGTGTGATTTCATTTACATGAAATAGTTAGAAATAGCAAATTCATAGGGGCAGAAAGTAGTTCAGAGGTAACCAGGGGGTGCAGGAAAGGGGTGAAGAGAAGCTGTGGCTTGGACAGTAGAGTGTGTTTATAAATTTTGGAAATTTTCAAATAAAATTATTTTTTTTTCCAGAGGAAAAAATGAAAATGTCAATGTGAAAGATTTGTATATGAGTGAAGGAATGCATAAATAGCATTACAAATGACTATTAAAGGATGGGATATAACCATCAGAATATATGTTATATATGCATATATAAACTTATATCTGTTGATGTTTAATCTTAGACAACATATATACACAAATTTTCAAAATCTTGGCTTTCTCATTTTAAAATGAAGTAATTCAACCTCTCTTCCTGGTCATAAATGAGTATCTAATGACTTAGATAAATTATGCTATACAGACATTAGAAGAAAATATTTTCATAAATAGTTCTTATTGTCATTAGAAAAGGAGAAGAGAACTAAGCTTGAAAATGATATTTGACACTTTAGCACAGTGGATAATTTTATACTTTCAGAAATTAGATGAAAGTATAAGCATGAACAGATGTTGTAAACATGGGCTACTTGTAATCTTTTAACCCTAACTTCTTCATAGATTTGTAAAAATAATCATTTTATTTACCTTTTTTTTTTTCATCCTTTCAAACAGGAAGAGCCATGTTTTAATCCTAATCAGTCTTGTGGGAGCAACCATTTTTTCTAATCCCTACTCAGTGCCATAGGTTGGAAACTTGATTAAGTTATCTTCATGGAGATGTGACTCGCCCAATTGTGGGTAATGACTTTTGAATAGAGGGAGATGTGCCTCCACTCATTCCAGGTGGGCCTTGATTACTTTACTGGAATCCTTTAAAAAAAGGAAGCATTTTGGAGAAAATTTGAGAATGATGAGAGCAGCAGAGGTGTGAGAATTAGAGAGATCACCAGCCAGCATCCTTTGGAGAAGAAGAACACCCTGGGGAGCTTCATGAAGCAAGACACCTGGAGAGGAAGCTAGAAGACATCACCATGTTGGCCATGTACATTTCCAGTTGAGAGAGAAACCCTGAACTTCATCAACCTTTCTTGAGTGGAAGTAACCTCTGTTGCCTTAATTTGGACATTTTTATAGACTTGTTTTCATTGGGACATTTTCTTGGCCTTAGAACTGTAACCTAGCAACTTGTTAAATTCCCCTTTTTAAAAGCCATTCTATTTCTGGGATATTGCATTCCAGCAGCTAGCAAACTAGAACACTTCCTTAGGTTGTTTTAAAGGCTAAAAGAAACATTATATTGTATAAAGTATTTCTCAAAAAACTTAGAATATAAGTAAACTTTCAATTGCTTTTCTGCTTTTCATTATTATTATATTTCAACTTTACAAGCAAGCTAAATATAACAATGTATGATCTGCTCAAAGCCAAAGGATTTTCCTAATAATATAGGGACTTATTGCTTACTGAGTGATTAAATTTCATCAGATTTCCAAGTGCATTTGGGTGTACTTTCTTTATCACATATAAGCAAAAGTACACTTTAAAAAACTGATCTGTGGTTATGATAATTTATATTTAAGAATACAGCAAAGTTTAAATTTGATGAGTTTGAAGGAAGAGTAACGCATTTTTGAATATTCATTAACAATGCTATTTTGATTTTTATCAGTGATTCTGATTGTAATCAATATGAATTCCAAATGAGAATTTGAAAACAAAAATAAAATGATTTTCCATTTTAATAGAAACAGAATGGTAGGGGCTTGGGGGAGCTCTAGAGATAGATCTACTGGGTTTTAATTCAGGTTTAGCCATTTAGTAATTTTGGGATGTTGGGCAAGCTATAACCTCACTTTTTCTTATTTTCTCATGTCTAAAATAAGAATAATAATAGTACCTACATCAAGGGGTTATTGAGTTGTACGTGAATAAATCTATATAAAGCACTTAGAACTTTACCTGGTGTTTAGGATGAGCCATGACTTCAATTTTCTATTATAATGCAATAAAACACCCCAAAACTTAATCTCTTAAAGCAATATTTTATTTTTCTATGGATTATTTTCTATGACCCATGGGTTGCTTTTATATTTCTTTTCATAAATATAAATATGTCAGGTCTAAGATGGTGTCATCCATAAGTCTGGAAGATGATACTGGCTGAAGGCTAGGTCATACATCTGGTACCATAGGCATTAAAGATTCACAGGCAAGGCATCCAAAGCCATGATTGCAGAGAAGGATGTGGAGGTGTACAGGTTTGATTCTGTTGTGTACTCTAGAAAAGCCAAGTTCTTTAATCCTCATTCAATATTGGTGGGTAGGAACTTTCTGATGATTTCCATGGAGATGTGACCCACCCAATTGTGGGTGGTAGCCTTTGATTAAGTGGTTTCTTTGGAAATGCATCTCCACCCATTCAAGGTGGTGTTGCTTACTAGAGCCCTTTAAGAGGGAATCATTGTGGAAAAAGCTTTAGAGCCACCAGAACAAACAGAGCCCATACAGCCAGAGACTTTTGAAGATGAAGAAAGAAAACGTCCCCCGGGAGCTTCATGAAACAAGAAGCCAGGAGAATAAGCTAGCAGATGTGGCTGCATACCCTCCCAGCTGAGAGAGAAACCCTGAACTTCATTGACTTTTCTTGAGTGAAGGTAACCTCTTCTTGGTGCCTTAATTTGGACATTTTCACAACCTTAGAACTATAAACTTGCAACTTAATAAATTCCCCTTTGTAAAAGCCATTCTGTTTCTGGTATATTGCATTCTGGCAGCTTGCAAACTAGAACAGGAGGTGACTAGGGAATTGTGGTAATTTAGCTGAGTCTTAAGTTTAAGATTATTTAAAACATAGGAAACATTTTTGTGCAAATATGTAAGTTTAAATATTCAGAAGATATTTTTTCAAACATATGTCATCTGAGATATATTTAATGACAATTCGGAATACATAGACCATAAATTTAGAGTGTAATTTAAAACCTGCACACTCTTAAAACAGATGTGAAACAAAACATTTTTATAACATAAAATCATTTTATAAAAATGAAATGAGTAATTTTATGGGCAATTTCTCTTCAAAATCTGGTGTCTTGACTTGAATCAACTTCCACTTTTAGGTGATTTTTTTTTCTAAATATCTCCTTATCTATACTGAAGTTAGAAAATTCTAACCACGATTACAATTTTAAGGAGTGACAGCAAAAGTTTGATCATCATACGTATTGAAAATTCAGGTTGCAGTTCTAGAAATTAAAGAGGGAATTCTAATGGATAACTAAACCAACAAATGAGCAACAACAGAGACAAAACCCAACAAATACAGAAAAACACTTTCAGCATTCTGTAATTTCATAAACAGATAAGTCATATACCATTCTGTTATGGATTGAATCATTTCCTTCACAAAGACACGTCCAAGTCCTAACTCCCAGCCCTATGGATGTGAACTCATTTGTAAAGAGGAATTTTAAAGATAGTATTAGTTGATATGAGGCCAAAATTGAATGAATGTGGTCCTTAATCCAATATGATAGAAACAGTCAGTAGGATACAGACCAGACACGGAGTGAGATCGTCATGTTACTAGAGATAGAGTTATGGATTGCCAGGAAGCCATCACCAGACCAATATGGACTTCAGAAGAGTCACGGTCCTGCTGACACCTTGATCTCAGACTCCTATCTTGGGAAACTCTGGGATACTAAATCTCTCTGGTTTAAGTCATCTAATCTGTGTGTCTTTATTAACACAACCCTGACAAACTAAGACGTACCCACAAGAAGCACTTTCTTCCCATATCTTAAGGAATTTCAAGATTCCTTAATTCATCCAGTGACCTAAACCAATTTTGAGTTTTCCAAATTCCTAATTCCCTTTAGACTGTCCTATGATTGCAGCCACTGCCCAATTAGGCTCAAATTGTAGCACATTTTGTATTCTGTAACAGACATGGTCAATATAAACTACATTAAAGGAATTTCTCCACTATATTTAATAATCTAAATTTAGATTTATATAATAATCCAGAAATGATTGGTTAAATGAATGTTTTTGCTATTATAAGAGGAGGAGGAGGGTAGAGACAGTCTTTAGGTAAGATTAAGTTTGACCGATCTAGAGGGTAACAATCTGTTTTTGGTATTTTGTTATAGCAACTCTGGAAACTAAGAAAGAAAAGCCACTATAAGTTCATTCTTTCGTTCCAAAATCCTTGTATTTTAGCTATTGGGGTCACAACTATATAATGGCAATTTTTACTAAATACGCATCTTATCTTGAAGGATGATCCCCAGTGATGCAAGGCATTGATCGCTACAGTATTGTGCCTTACTTGCACGTGTAAAAGGGGGTTTCAATGTTTGTTGAACTACAGGACTGAGCGTATAGTATATGGTTAGACAAGTGCTCAATGGTTTACAGCCTCTGAAACGGTGTGGATTGCCTTGGTCCAAGAAAAGATGTATGTAGACCCACATGATGATAAATTAGACATTGTGCGAACCGAGGTATAAAAGGATTGACCAAGGCACAGAAACTCGGAAAATAAAAGTAAAAGGAAAGATTCATATTCAGGTTCCATATTGTTCTTAACCTCACAATGAAAATCAAAAACATTCTATCTACCAGAAATGTTCCTTCATTCCACTTTGCAAACTACTGATCTGTATTTCATAACTATGTTAGTTTTTGTAGACTTTCATATCATGGAAACATACTATATAGAATCATATGTGCCTTGATTCTTTCACTTAGCATAATGCTTTGAAGATACATTCACATTGTTCCATCTATTAGTACTTCATTTCTTCTCTTTCTGAATAGAGTCCCATTGACTAGATTAACTACAATTAATTTTGCATTGAAGCCCATTAGTTTTTTTTTAATATATAGAATTTACAGATTCTGAATAAATGAATATTAGCTTACAAATCTTTGTGTAGATATATGTCCAATTTTCTTGGAAAAATAGGTATAGAATGCCTGGATTGAATGGTAATTACATGTTTAGCTGTATAAAAAAGTGCAAATCTCTTTTCCAATGCAACTGAGTCCAAAAAACCTCTAAAGCATTGAAATTAATTGATCTTGTCAACATAATGCAGTAAATATCAAATAGATGTAGTAGTTTTCACATGACTGGTATCTGAGACTAAAGCACTTAACAGTCAAATATCACAGACATTCTCAAAATCAGTGTGAAGCTTAAAAATATATTTATCTTAAAAATATTTCTCCTTTTGTTTCCCATTTTTCTACCTATAGATCTACTTATAGATATATTACATGGATACAATATAGCTACTATATTGTATTTAATAATAAATCAATAAGATATTTTGTTTCTCTTTCTTGAAATGATCGTGTTCTATTAATGAATCAAGGGGGAGGGGATTTAACCTTAGCACATCTGTACATTTTGAGATGTTATTGAAATGAATCTTGGAGGGTCCTCCCCCAGGGTGGGACAATTGGCAAATATGACTCTGAATCATTTATTTAGTAAATATAAGGTAATTCATGAAATTTCTGGCTCTATGCACTTGACGACATATAAACTAGGCAAGATTTAGGAACTATGAATTGCAAATTAAATTTATGTGCAGCAATTAAATATGTTATATATCACCTGTTTTATTTCAGTTTGTTCTAAATTTTGAAGAAAACAACTGTTGCCCTAAAAACACAGCTTCCAAACTTTTCAAATAATGAATGACATGAATAATGTTTACTTTGAAAAATTGTTGAAATTGAAAGTCACCTATCTATTAGCTTTGTATAACTGTAACTATTTCTAAATAAGATACATTTTTTAGAATCCATTATAAATTCTGAATTTTTAGATACAACAGATCAATATTTTAAACTCTGTTTACATTAGTGTCATTTTTAACATAATTATTCCAGCTGAAACTGATAATTCCAATAGAAGCCTGAAGAACTATGCCACTTTAATCACTGTTCAAAAACTACCACCCTAAGATTTGTAATTTTTTTACAATGACAAGGAATCATTTAATAAAAAAAAAATAGGTATTAAAAGACTAGTCATTTTTTATTTATTTATTTATTTTTTTAACATGGGCAGGCACCGGGAATCGAACCCGGGTCCTTGGGCATGGCAGGCAAGCATTCTTGCCTGCTGAGCCACCCCGTGGCCTGCCCGACTAGTCATTATTATACTGACAGAAAGATAAGTACATGGATACCATCAAATAACTTGTTCACTGGCATTTATCTTGATGCTCTAAGTTAAAAATTATTTTATCAACAAACTATATTATTAAGCTACCATATAAACATGGAACATTTGGGGAAATATTTAGAGAATATTTAGCTGACTAGGTTCTCTTTTCTTAACCCATTTAAAAGAGCTCATGGATATCAATTGGTTAGGGAAAAAAAGACAATTTCACTTTATATAAAATCTTCTGATTGTAAAATAACCAATAATAGATGCTTTTATTTTAGCAATAAACTTGATATTGCTATACTATAAATAGAAAATGGTTCTGAACGTTTTCTTTGGAGTTAAGTGCAATTCAGCTACATGGGGTTTGAGGGTCAAGGTCATCGGGCTGTGTTAGACTTCTGACATGTCCACCTACATCAAGGTAAAGTGGCAGCCATGGTGCGCTGTTTGCTCCTCACTGTTCTATTTGTGCGTTGCCTTAAATTTCATACTTGGTCTAAGATAAGACTCTTCTATACAGTGAAGAACATTGTCTGACAAGCTTTGATCTCTTTTGAGAATTTCTAAGTAAATAAAACATAATGTGAGATTCCAAGGAGTAAAAGAGTTTGGTGAGCAGCCAAAGAAACCTTTGTAGGTAAGCAAGGGATTCCTGAAGCACAATGCTTACCTCCTAAGCCATTCATAAGCACTGCTATCTGAAAGTTCAAAGGTATAATAAGATCATGATACTTGATCTGCGTATGACCTGCTTTATAGTCCATTGACAATTTTGAATGGGATTTCTGATCGCAAAACCTGAGGCATTCCTTTAGTAATAGCAACTATAAATTGGTTTTGCGATCGATTGTTTCTTTTCTTCCCTGCTCATCTACTACAGTTAAAAATCTCATACGGGGCGGCTGCCGTGGCTCAGCAGGCAGAGCTCCGACCTGCCGTGCTGGAGGTCTGGAGTTCGATCCCTGGTGCCTCCTGCCCATATGCAAAAA
>PVIY010009032.1:0-67747 GCA_004026745.1 Myrmecophaga tridactyla
TAATTAATAAAAAAGTTTAAAAAAAAAAAAAAAAGAATGATCCTTCTTCACCCTGTGGGGCACGATCTTTGTGTGGAGTGGTGTCGGGTGGGAGATGAAGGGCCCAGCTAAGGCCCTGCCATTGTACAGCAAATGTAGCGTCCACAGCACTGTCCTTGTCCATGAAAGGTTGTGAAATGCAAACTCTTACTCTAGAATGCTCAGCCCAGCTGCAACTCCATAATATAAGTTCAGCCATAGCCTGAAATCAACTGCAAGCCCTCCCTATGCACAAAGTACTTCTCAATCTTGCTGATGTCTTTATGCAGTGAGCCACAGTATTCGGAATTCTGTGATCATATGGTTTAGGTAGCCAAGATTTTGGAGGTGATGAGAGTGCTTCCAGCATTTATTGCAAAGATTTGCTTGAACACCCAGAACAATGAATTGAGTATCTTGCATATTGTTTTAGTTTTCCAGGCTGCTTAAAGCCAATACCATGAAATGCTTCTGCCGTGGGAATTTATTAGGTTACAGTTTTGAGGCCAAGAAAATGTCCAAATCAAAGCACCATCGAGGCGGTGCTTTGTTCCCAAAGACCAGCTGCCAGTGATCCTTGGCTCCTCTGCCATACAGCAAAGTATGTGGCAACATCTGCTGATCTCTTCCTTCTCTTCCAGGTTTCATTGCCCTCAGCTTCTTGCTTAGGTGGCTTTCTCTCTCTCTCTGTATTCATTCTGTTTATAAAGGTCTCTAGCAATAAGATTAAGACTCATCCTGAATGAGGTGGGTCACACCTTAACTGAAGGTCCTACTTATAAAGAGTTTACACACACAGTAATGGATTAGACTTACAAACACGTATTTTCCTGGAGTATATACAGCTTCAAACCATGGCACATATGTTAATCTCATTTGATCACATCAGCCTGAGAAATAAATTATGTCCATTTTATAGATGAGGAAACTAAGGGTAAGAGAAGTTAAATAACATCTTCTGTTATTCCTTATCCATCTTATTCATTATCCTATGCTCTTTAGATAACACCAGACATCCCATTTGGGAAGCTGGGATTGAGTTCTAGAATTAGGAAGGACCACATTGGAAATACAGGTGTAGATCAGAGAATGGCCTCTCCTGCAGAAGATTCTGTTTCCAACTTGGGCCATTGGGGGACAGGTAATGTTTCCTCAAGTACATTACTCACCAAGTCTCCCTGTGCCATCAGAAGTGCCTGTTTGAGGAAATTGTGCATTTTCTTTTACGTCCATGCTTTAGGAAACCTTCATGATCACCAAATAATGCAGAGTCTGATAAAAAGTGTGCCCAGTAGATGTGTTCATCCTCGATTCTTCAGAGCTTCCAGACCTGAATTCCAGGCATTGTCTCCAAGATAAAGGAACAAGTCTAAATAATAGCTGGGATATAGATATAAAAAGTGATGGAATCTGGTTCAGGCATTTCTTCACAAGAAAATACTTGTGGGCTTCAAATGAGCTTGAAGTGCTGGAACAAGGGGCACTAATCTCATGGCTCTGAGGGAAAAAGTAGAAGAATAGAAAATGGGAATGGTAACATAAACAAAAATAAAACCGAGTAAAGGTGACAGAATCAGTGACACAAAGAACTGTCAAAGACAGAGATGGAGATGAGAAAAAGAGTGAGAAAGGGAGAGAGAGAGAGAAAGGGGGAATGAATGGGGGGAACAAGAGAGGAGCTTAGAGAGAAATACCTTTGGGCTCTCTTATGCTGCAGTAATGATAGCTAGCAAAATAACTGCATTAATTTAATGATTTTTAATGGGAAAAGGCCTTTCTTTTGTGTAAATTCATTTAACTGGATTTCTGAGTTAACTTCTCTGCATAAACCATTCCCTAATGCATCAGTTCTGATTTTCAGCTTTAATTATTCTAAGGGGTATGTACAACCGAGCAATACTTTCTAAGCAATCCAAATACAGAATCCTTCTAGATTTTGGTTGTTTAACTTTCCATATCTGTTATAGCTATCTTGCTGACTCCTAAGTCACAGCCATATATATATTTTTAGCAACCCTCCTTTACAAGCTTCCCAAAGCATTTAACTTTAGTTTTCATAGAAATAACATTTTATTTTCACATGTTTGTGTGAAATTTATTGTGTGATATTTAATTAAATATGTGAGTAAAAAATATGTGAAATGGCACAAACTGGTCCAGGTACACACATTCAAGCAATGTGAGCAATAGTGTGCTGTGTCCCGGGGAGCAGCCTGTTGGCTTTAGGGTATCTGCGCATGTTTTCCAAAGGAAGTGGAGTGTCTTCTTTCGGTTCATCAGTTGAGAGGAGACTGGACAAAAGCAGTTTACAAATGGGGCATAGTTAGGCCAGGAGCCCTGGTTGGGGGTCTGGGTGGCTCTTTGCAATATGGCACATCCCATTTCTGTCACAGTTATCACAGGGGCGCCTCCTGGCTTTCATCCGGATGCCCTTCTCTCTCTTTTTGATTTTCCACCTAATTTTCCAATGACCTGGGCTTAAAATCGAAGCAAATTTCTGAGTAAGAAGGTGTTTTGAAATCAGGCATCTAACACTCCATTTTCAAGCTCTGAATTAAACTTTTTAATGGTAAAAAAAATAAATAAGTTAAATGGCTTTCGGCTCGGCTTTCAGTCCAGGGTGCAACCTGCTTCGGTGGTCACGCATTCCGGATGATCCGAGAGTAGCTGCCTCCGCCAGGCGGCCCAAGTTCAACCCCAATGAAATCAAAGTCGTGTACCTGAGGTGCACCAGTGGGGAAGTCGGCCCCCTCGGCCTGTGTCCCAAAAAGGTTAGTGATGACATTGAAAGGGTCTAAGGATTACGGTGAAACTGACCATTTGGAACACACAGGGCCAGATGGAGGTGGTACCTCCTGCCTCTGCCCTGATAGTCAAGGCCCTTAACCAACCAGAGACAGGCAGAAGAAGGAAAACATTAAGCACAGTGGAAATATCACTTTGAGTGAGATTGTCAGCATTGCCTGACAGATGCAGCACCCATCTTTAGCTGGAGAACTCTCTGGAACCATTAAAGAGATTCTGGGGACTGTGGGATGCAATGAGGATGGTTACCACACTTGTGACATCATCGATGACATCAACAGTGGTGCAGTGGACTGCCCAGCAAGTTAAAACTTCAAAGGAAAATATTCCAGTAAAAGATCATTTGACAGCCAAAGAGCTAAAATGGTAAAATAAAAACCTATAACTAGAAACTAGGGAGAGTGTCATTCACAGAAGTTTCAAGAAATTTCTGCTCTGCCTAATGCAGCTGGAAGCAGAGTGAAGGACATCACCAAAGCCTGACCCCCTCATCTCCTCCTGGGGAAGTGGCGGGGTGGCCTGGGAGAGAGCACTGGATAGAATCTGGCTGCCTACTAATTTAAAAGGGCCAGGCTTGACTGTGAGAATGATGAGGAGCCCAGATGTGCAACCACATTTCCAGCTGTGGATTGCCAGCATAGGAAGAAGCGCTAAGAGGCTCCCACAAACAGAAAGCTGGTGGGAGCCAGTGCTGTTTCTGATTCAAAATCAGAGATCTGGGAGTACCTGAAATATAGATTAGTCCAACTAGAAAACCTAATACAGACATTGGCATTGTACCTTCTGATACGTGAAGGTACATAGGCACTGTGGCCCCCCTGGGAGTGCATTGAGACCGGAGGGTCTCTTTAAATCTCTCATTGGCTGTACCCTGTTCTAAAATCATGCAAAATCACATCTACCAGACCAATAATCATTCAATCTGAAAGGAAAATTCTAACGACATCAGGTGGACAGTGAGACAATTTAAAGGGAAAGTCTCCAACTACCCCCTCTTTAAGGGCTTTGATCACTCAAGGTTCAGAGGTAGAAGACAATAATAACAGAAAACACCCATTGAAAATGACCTACAACATAAAAAAGAAATACAGCTTTCAAAGGGCACGCAAATAGCAGAAAGAGAAGTATATGTTTTGCTCTTTCTGCTTCAGATTCTTCATAGCATTCAATATGATCAGACAACAAACTGAGAAGCTAATGAAACAACAGAGAGAAAGGCAAAAATGCAAGAGGGAACTGTTTAAGATACAGAAAACTTGTTGAGAATACAATGGAAGAATTTAAGTTGTAGAAGACTAAAGAAACAAAATAAGCATTGTAGAAAATTTAATCAGTGATATAGAGGACAAATTTGAGAGTCTCCTCTAAAATGTGAAGCAATAAGATAAAGAGAATAAAGCAATAAGGTTTATAAGATGATAGATGTGAAGGGCAGACAAAATGAAAGGTTAATGTATAGGTGTTTTGTGTTTTTAAAATAGATACCAGAAACAAAATGTATTGGAAGCAATAACACCAGGCAGATTTTTAAATAATTATCAATTTTCAAGTTGAAAAGAACTGCAGGCAAAATTAATACGAAGTGATGATAGATTTGTCCTATTGAAAATTTGAGCTTTGAAGGCAAAGAAAGAGCATGCACCCTTGCAAAAAAAAACAAACAAAATTGGATTCCCTAAAATGGACTAGCCTGGGTCCATGTTTCTCCACCACAAACTAAATGTCAGACCACAATAGAAAATAACTGTGATATTATAAAGGAAAAATGTTCTGAACCATTGAATTCTATACCCAGCTAGGTTGTCACTCATCATGAATGTAACAGAAATATATTTGCAGACATGCAGGGGATATCCGTACATTATTTTATATGAAGCCCAGTGGCCTTCACAGTTTTTTTTTTTTACTTGCATATTATCTAAAATATTTTTATGAAACTATGCACCTCTTTACACAAATTGTGATTAAATCTTTGGATCACAAGTTAAACATAGGCACAAGTGATAGGAAAAGTAAATATGGGCTTTTAAAAAGTCAAGTTTATTGAAGTATAATTTACATAATTGAAATTATCTTTTTTAGATGTATAGTTTGATGAGTTTTGAGAACTATATACAGTCATCTAACCACCACCTCAATTAAGATACAGAATATTTTCATCATCCCCTGAAGATCCATTATGTATCACTGTAGTCAACATCTCATCCCACTCCAGACCCTGGCAACCATTGATCTAATTTCTATTTCTACAGTTTCACCTTTTCCAGAATGGCATGTAAGAGGAATTATATAGTACATGACCTTTAATGGCTGGTTTCTTTCACTCAGCATAATGCATTTGAGACTCATTTAGTGATTACACATATCAGCAACTTGTTCTTTTTTTTTTTTTCTGAGTAGTGTTCCATTGCTCAGTGTGTCAGCACTTGTTAATTATTCACCAACTAAATGACATTGGGCTGATTCTGGTTTTTGCTAATTATAAATAAAGTTGCTAGGAACAGTCACATACAGGTCTTTCTGTGGATAGACATGTTTCATTTATTTTGGATAAATACCGAAGGATGCTGGGCCATATGAAATTGTTATTCCACTCTTTAAAATGTATCCAATGGAATATTAAAAAAATAGAAATTTACTGCCTGCTATCATTATTAAAAAATAAAGTTCTTTATTTGGAATTTTGCATCATTCTTCTCTTTTTTCTTTATCTCATATATCCATTCTGAGTCCTCCCAGAATTATATCCTAATAAAATATATTTTTATACTTGGAAGATTTTTATTGATTCCCCTATCATACTTCTCTGCAATAAAAAAGATGTACATAATATAAATTTAATTACTTCTCCACAACCAAAAAGATATATATAGATATAAATTTATTTTTTTCTTCCTGGAAGCATAAGTTTATAAGGGTTAAAAGATTGATTCTAAATTTATTTATCACTACAATTTTCAAATAACATAATTATACTAGAAACATTTGAAAAAATTATTAAACAAGAAATGAAAAACATCTTATATTTTTATCAGAAATAATTACTTGCTAAGATGGACAGAGGGTGGGGACTTCATGGTGTCTGGTTTAAATGAGCTTCCCTGATATCAAATATTTCAAATTATCTGCATGCGTCCTGCACAGGAGATTTTATATCATGAGACAATGGACTATAGGGAGATGCTAGATATGTGAGAAGTATGGCTAAAGGTGATTGTGAAAGGAATGGTGGGAAGAAGAATTTTTCTGAAGCTTCACCAAGAGGTGAGTTCTCAAGCAGATAAATTATAGGGGGAAAAAAGGCATGCAAAATTCAAAGATCTGGAAAATGCTTCTGTTTAAATTAGCTATGTCCATTTATCCCTTGAAAAGTCTTGATGTCCCCCAGGGTAAACATAACCTAGACTGAAGACCTCTGCTTAGCCAAAAAAAAATTACTCAAAATAAAGTATTTACGAATGGAAAATATGCCAGTAAAGATTCATAGTTAAATTTAAATATAGTGTCAGGTCCATGATTTGCTTATAAAGCAATATTTATGTATCACTGACATTTATAAATTTAGACACCAAAATGCAAAAATGAGGTAATAAGGAACTGACTATAAAACATAGAGCTTGTCTAAAGCCTGTAATGTGTAAACAGAAGGACAGGAAGAAGGAAAAGTATGGAATTTCCTTATCTCTTTACAAGGGAAATTTAATAAATGTGATTTTAGTATTAGTGTTGACAATTGGAGAAACAAATACACAAATATTTTTAACATAAGAAAGCAATTATTATTTATATGCCTTAAATTGATGAAGGAATTCTTAGTACAAATCTTAAAATATAAAACTGAGCAGAGCACAGAAATAAAAAAAAAAACACACCAGAAAACAAAAACTGATAGAAGTACATCACTTACTGCAACAGATGCCAATTAGTTAAACGTTTCAAGAGACAATTTCAAATTGTGATAAAAACAAACACTCAGATATTGAAAAAGTAAATTAGTAAACAAATGGTGGATAAAATACAAATAAAAGAAATAGAGAAACTACACTATTTCACTCATCAAAATGTAATTCAACAAAATGGAATGAAGAGTATACTTTTCTTTATATAGATTTTTATATAACAAAATGTTAACTATCATTAGCCAAGATTAAAATTGAATAATAAAAAAATTGATAAAGAAAAAAGGAAAACTGGCAGAAATAGTTATCAAAATTGCTTAGAAGTAAACAATATATAAATATCTAAGCTATCATTTTGCTAGTCATAATAAAACTTATACTATTTGGGGGGAAGATATGAATTCTACAGAATTTACTTAAAAAGAAGTAAAATCACCTAGAAAGTAACTAAGGATAAAAAATGTTACACATTGTTGTAGTTTTAGCTTCAAGGAGAGCATGGGTCAGTATAATTTTTCCAGTTCTCTTTCTGTGGTGAATAATTCTAGAATGTAGAAAAAAAGGACACATTTCTAAATTGATTTTATTAAATTAGCATAATTCTGAAGTTAGAATCTTGTATAAAAAGAAAAACAAAAGGAAGGAAGTAGAATGAATATTTTGCTTACTCTAGTCAGGGCTTTTAAGTATAAAAAAGACAGGAAGAAAGTGATAGGCAGGCAGAGAATAGAAAGGAAGGAAAGAAAAGAAGAAGAAAGTAAATATATAACCATATCCCATCAAAATCATATATAATATAAAAGTAAAATCTTAAAATAAGCTATCTGTTAATAAATCCCGGCAATATATTTAAAGGCGTATGACTAAGAGATGTTTATTATAAAAATGCAAGGATGGTTCAATAGACATTCCTGACTTTAAAATTCCCTGTTCTAGGAATAGAAGAATTCCTTTTTAAAATGGTAAAGATATTCTCTCAAATAAATATGGAAAATGCTTTACTTTGAAAAAGCACAGACTTATGCTCAAAATGAAGACAAGGATTCCATTATTTTTGCTATTGATTAATATATTATTCAAATTCTAACCACACAATCCAAAATTGGAAGAAATGACACACAGTATACTGATTTAAAAAAAAAAACTTTTTTTTTCATTTTTTGTATTATATACACTTATCTCCATGGTATCACTTTATAATCTCTTTAAGCTAGTTATTATATTCAATAATATTACTGGTTTAAAAATGTATGTAATTAGCATATTTCAGGTGTCTTATCAGTAATTAATAGTAACAAGAATATTAATAATAGAAAAATCCTATTTCCCCAAGCAATAAATCAAACAAGAAATAAATTTAGCAAGAAATGTATATGACCTTTTTAAAGAAAATAATGCCTTCTATTTCTAGCAAGATGATAAATGAAAATACATGAGACCCCTTCTGCTAAAAACACTTGAAGATGCTGAATAAACTCTAGGAGGGAAATGTAAATGTTTAGTTAAGCTCTCAATAAAGGAAAGAGAATTCTTAGGTGCCTGAAATAATTTCTTATTTCAGGCAAATAAACTGAAAATTGGTAATAAGTGACTGAGCTGATGCAGTACTTTCCTGTGGTTTATAAATGAATTCAGGTTTTGGATCCTGTAAGCCATGGACTTGACTTCTAGCACTCTTGCAGCCCCATGTGATGAGAATATGCATTTAGGTGAGAGGAGGTAGAGAGTGTGAGAATCCTGCAATAAGCGTGAAACCTGTGGGACATCACTGTCAGTGTAAGGGACTGACAAGGAAAAAAAATAATAATGTACTGGCAAAGGAACACATCAAGAGCACAAGTAAAACTGCCTTTGTTTAAGCTCTTGGTGAAGAAAACTCTCCTTTGAAAAAGGAGTCCACGAGCCAGTGACCTTTGGAGATGAAGAAGGAAAATACCTCCCGGGGAGCTTCATAAACCAGGAAGCCAAGAGAGAAAGCTAGTAGATGATGCCGTGTACGCCATGTGCCCTTCCAGTTGAGAGAGAAGCCCTGACTGTGTTCACCATATGCCTTCTCACTTGAGAGAGAGACCCTGAACTTCATCGGCCTTCTTGAATCAAGGTATCTTTCCCTGGATGCCTTCTCACTTGAAAGAGAAACCCTGAAATTCATCGGCCTTCTTAAACCAAGGCATCTTTCCCTGGATGCCTTTGGTTGGATATTTCTATAGACTTGTTTTAATTGGGACATTTTCTTGGCCTTAGAACTGTAAATTAGAAACTTACTAAATTCCCCTTTTTAAAAGCCATTCTGTTTCTGGTATATTGCATTCCAGCAGCTAGCAAACTAGAACAATGTGTCTCCATCCATTCAAGGTAGGGTTGCTTACTGGAGCCCTGTAAGAGGGAACCATTTTGAAAAAAAAGCTTTAGAGTCCACACAGCCAGAGACCTTTGGAGATGAAGAAGGAAAACACTCCTGGGTGAGCTTCATGAAACAAGAAGCCAGGAGATAAAGCTTTCAGATGTTGCCATGTGCCCTCCCAGCTAAGAGAGAAACCTTGAACTTCATTGGCCTTTCTTTTTCTTTTTTTTTTCTGTCTGCTATATGCTGGGAGTCACATTTTCCATGTGACTGTTCCATTATTGCAACACCACTTGTTGATTGTTTTTTTTCTTTTTACTAAGTGCATGGGCCAGGAAAGGAACCCAGGTTTTCTGTGTGGCAGGCACATCAGCCTTTCTTGAATGAAGATAACATCTTGTTGATCCCTTAATTTGGACATTTTCACAGCCTTAGATCTGTAAACTTTCAACTTAATAAATTCTGCTTTTTAAAAACCATTCCATTTCTGGTATATAGCATTCTGGCAGCTTGGAAACTAGAACAGTGACTTTTCTCTGTGTATGGGCTTGGGGTTGAAATTTACGTTATCCAGGTAGCCTTTATCCAGGATGCTAATAAATTATTTCCAGACTAAGATATCTGTATGATGCCTGTTGTGCTGGTTTGAAAGGAAGTATGCCCCCTAAGAAAAGCCATGTTTTAATATAAATCCCATTTCAACACTGTATATTTGAGACTGTAATGGGATCATCTCCCTGGTTGATGTGATTTAGTCAAGAATGGTTGTTAATGGATGTTATTAGGGGATGACATGTCTCCACCCATTTGAGTGGGTCTTGATTGGTTTACTGGAGTCCTATAAAAGAGGAAACATTTTGGAGAAAGAGATTCAGAGAGAGCAGAGAATGCTGTAGCACCACGAGGCAGAGAGTCCACGAGCCAGCGACCTTTAGAGATGAAGAAGGAAAATGCCTCCCGGGGAGCTTCATGAAATTGGAAGCCAGGACAGAAAGCTAGCAGATGATGCTGTGTTCACCATGTGCCCTTCCAGATGAGAGAGAAGCCCTGACTGTGTTCACCATGTGCCTTCTCACTTGAGAGAGAGACCCTGAACTTCATCGGCCTTCTTGAATCAAGGTATCTTTCCCTGGATGCCTTAAATTGAACATTTCTATAGACTTGTTTTGATTGGGACATTTTCTGGGCCTTAGAAGTGTAAACTAGCAACTCATTAAATTCCCCTTGTTAAAAAGCCATTCCGTTTCTGGTATATTGCATCCCGGCAGCTAGCAAACTAGAACACCTGGCAAAAGTAAATTCAACAGTTCTCTAAACAAAACACACACTTCAGACTACATGGCATCATTACCAAGGCCACTGAAGATGAGATCAGAATTCCAAATAAAACATTCCCACACCCACACATACATACACACTCAAGGATGTTTGACTGTGAGTTAAGGTCAGCAGAGACAAGAAAATTAGAACCCGAGGACATTCAAATAAAACAATCTGAAAGAAAACTATAAAAAGTATGCTAGAAAATGGTTAGAGACTTAAGAAAATCACAAGGACAAGATACTGAGTACACAGTATAACTGAGAGACATGGAAAAGATCATCCTTGGCATTAAAAACTCTATTGGCAGTGTGCCAGTTTGAAAAGGATTTATGTACCCTAGAAAAGCCATGTTTTAATCCTAATCCAATCTGTGGGGGCAAAGTTTCTTTCATCCCTATTCAATAATGCAGGTTGGAATCTTTTGATTAGATTATCTCCATGGAGATGTGACTCACCCAACTGTAGGTGTTAATGTTGGATTAATGGGAGGTGACTCCACCCATTCCAGGTGGGTCTTGATTAGTTTTCTGGAATCCTTTAAAAAAGGAAGCATTTTGGAGAAAGTTTCAGAACACCACAGAGCCATTAAGCAGAGTCCACCAGCCAGTGACCTTTGGAAATGAAGAAGAAAAATGCCTCCCAGAGAGCTTCACAAAACAAGAAGCATGGAGAGAAAGCTAGCAGACATTGCCATGTTTGCCATCTGCCCTTTCAGTTCAGAGAGAAACCCTGAACGTCATTGGCTTTTCTTGAGTGAAGGTAACCTCTTCTTGGTGCCTTAATTTGGACATTTTTATAGACTTGCTTTAATTGGGACATTTTTACAGCCTTAGAACTGTGAATTTGCCACTGAATAAATTCCTCCTTTTTAAAAGCCTTTCCATTTCTGGTATATTGTATTCCAGCAGGTAGCAAAGTAGGACAGGCAATAAAAACACCAAGTTAACACCAGTGAAAAGAGAATAAGCTTGTTGGATGATTGATCTAGGTACAATATTCAGAAAGAGAGGGTAATACAAGTGAATCCTTAAGAAGTATAGTGAAATAAGCCAAAAAGCACAATATGCAAGCTAATAAGTGTTCTAGAATAAAGAGAATGTGGGAGTGGCAAGGTCCAAAGAAATAAGGTCACGAATTTCCAAGAATTGATGAAAGGCATGATTACTTAGATTTAAGAAGTTCTATAAGAATATGTAGAAATAAATCATCACCCTAGCCTCTTAGTAGTAAAGCTGTAGATTATGAAATTCAAGAGCAAGAGAGAAGACATTGAATATATATTAATGATAATTTGAACATCAACTATTTCACCTACAAAAACAATGAAATACTTTTTTCAAAATGTTGTGGAAAATACATATCAGCATAGAATTCTATGCACATTGAAACTACTATTCACAGGTGAGAACAATGTAAAGTTACAGTAAGGGGAATAAAAAGAGATTTTTGCCATTCACACACTCACAGACTTGCCTAATAAAAGAGCTAATGAAGAATGGACTTCAGGAAGAAGGAAAATAAATGTGAAAGAAAGAAGTGGGGTGCAAGAAGCAATAATTAATTTCTTTTATTTTCAAAACTTAAGAATTTACTGAGACAGGTTAAAGCAAACTTAAATGGGAAATTATATTAAGCTCTTGAATAGGAAGAAACTGTAAACATGTCTCTTTCCTCAAAGCAATGCTTAATTACATTCTAATTTAAATAAGTTTAGCTTTATTTGAAAATGTGATTGTCTTTTTTTTTTTTTTTTTAACAAAACCATGTGTATGATTTTCCTCTAGTACACCTGAAGTTTTCAGGAAAGGAATAAAATGAGGTGATTAATATTCTTACAGTAAGCATTCAAAGAGTTAATGTTCCACTTAGATAAGGAACAAGAAAATGTAACTGAAGTTATAAAGGCAGAAAAAGATTTCTAATTTCTTCTAACATATGAAGGAGGGGCTGGTAGGCTAAATTATAGAAGTTTGTCTAAGGGAAATCTATACCTGACAGGGAGAAAAGAGGAAAGGACTTCCCCTTCCATCCTGAACGCTTAATAGAAGAAAGAGGAAAAGCGTCCACATTTTCATTTCTCCAACCACTGCCTGCAATGACCAACTCCAGAGTGGGGAAAGAGGCTATGGGAACACTTGGATTTATTTATAGAAGGCTTTCTGAGAATATTAGCAACAATGGGCTCTTTTCTTGAGGTATCCTACCCAAAGCTGCGATTTCTAAGAGGCTTTCAGAAAAGCCCTCCATCGACAGCTTCCTGAGTGGTGTGGGATGACGGTCCACAGGCATCAGTGGGCGCTAAGTGATAGCTAAGCAAGAGTTAATGAAATGGGGCTGCTGACTCCTGTCCCCTGCTGTGGACTGCAGGAACCTCAGAAGTTCACAGCTGCCCTGGAAAGGGGACCCAGAGGGGCTGAGAGTGTCCATGGATTGGCAGAAGCCTAAGATCCGTTGAAAGAAGCCTTTATCTATTACTCCCTTTACCTGCAGAGAGCATCCCTTCTTATCAATTTTAATGTTGTTTTGCTTAATCCAATCTTTTTATATTTTTTAAAATGGGTTTTCATTCTCTGTTGAAATTCTCCATTTCTTCAACAATTTTGTCCATGTTATTTTCTATTACCTCTAACATGTTTATAATAGATATTTTAAAGTCACTGCCAGCTAACTCCAACATCTGATGAGTCTGTGTGTTTTTTCTCCTTTGCTATTAGTTAAGTTTTCTAACCTGTTTAAATAATTTTTGCATAGTTTTTGTTTCATAATCTTTGATTATTTCATAATTGTAATTCTTGGTTGGATATTTTGTGTAAAATATAGTAGTGACTAAAATGAACATTCTTTTCCATCAGGCAGTAAGACCCTTTTCTCTGTTAGGCAGACAGGGTGAGAGAATAATCGCATCAATACAGCCAAGTACTGGGCTGGATTGGGACTGGGTTGCAAATTTAGTGTGACTCATTCTACCTTTGGATTTTGGGGTTTGTATATTTCTTCATTTTTGGACAAACCTGGTGGTGCATAACTAGACAAGGCTGACCTTTTCTAGTTATCCATCTGTCATGTCAGCCTACAAGGCCATCAGAAACTCTGCTTGTTCCTCTATGCCCCAGTGGAGTCTCTCTGAAGAAACCAATCCTCACCCTAACCTAGACTCCAAAAACGCCCCTAGGGAAGGAAACTGTGGGTGGGAGTGTCTCAGCTCACTAGGCAGGGCTCTTTCCCTGTTGAAATTTCAATTTATCTATTCCTCTACTTCTACAGCTTTAAACATCGTTTTAATAATGCATCCACTTTTTATATCTATTGCAGTCTGAGGAAAGGAAAAGCCATGTGTTTGATTTTTTATTATAATTATTTATATTTATTGTAACCAATGTTATATTAAACACTCTGCCCTTGTACATTTTCTGTTTACTGTGTTTTCTTTTTATTTTTTTCTCCTCTCTTTTCTTCCACTAATTACATTGAATTTTCTTTTGCTGCTTTAAAACATATACATTCTTTGTATTCTCTCCCTCTTTTGCTCAATTTTATATATTATATATATGTATCAATAATATATATAAATTATATATTACGCTTGCATAATTTCTGTCTGAATCTTTTCCACATCATCATTCTTATGAGATAGATATTTTTGTCTTCTATTGTTTCAGATGAGGAAAATATGCTTCAGATGAGCAGTCCATCAGTTCCTCAAAATAATATTGGTATTTTCTTACTTTAGTATCCTCTTCTAGATGGTTATATTGAGAATTTGGCTGAGAAGAACCCAGAGAAAGGGCTCATAATGATTGTATAATTCTGACAACTCTTTCTTTTTTGCCTTTAACTTCATCATTTTCTCTGAACTGAACTTGTTTTAAGATCTGGACCTGCCATTTCCATATGTGCTCTCTGAAATTCCCAAACCTGGATTTCCTGATAACCTACCTGCTTTCCTCCTCCTTCTGTTGAGATGAATAGAAAGATTTTTGGAATTGATATTTCAAAACTCCTACCTATCTCGTTCAGATAATTGGACTCATGATGATCAATCTTCATTCTCTTCCCTAAATCCAACCCAATCTTCCCACCTGGAAGTCTTCCAGGGACAGAATTGTCCCCCCACCTCTTTTCTCCTCATTTCCTCATCACACTTGCATGGTTGCTATTGCCTCTCTCTGGTGCAGGTCTTCTAGATTAACTCGCCCATTTAGTTTAATAAACAGATTGCTGCAGAGTGGGCCATCACCAAGCCTGAAGAGTTTGGAGGGGTGGCAGGATCTCACTGGTAAGCCAAACATTCTTCCTTGGACACAGTCTTTGCTGCTCTACCAAATAGCCTGTTTGGCTTGCTAAAAGTTTCGATTACTCAGGGTAATTGCTGCTGGCATCACACCTTCCATTTTTGCCAGAGCACCACTGAGAGCTGGATCCTTCAGAGTCAAATTGGATCTTCTCCTCTGAATTATGCTACTGATATATTTAACGTTGCCTAAAAGCAGGGCTGAAGGCATAGGTTCCTCAGCCAGTTCTGAGCTGGAGGTGGACATGGCTTCAAAAGATTTGAATTGAATTCTAAGCCAGCTTATAAATATGTGGCCTCAAAGAAGTGATTTAACCTTCTCAAAGAATTATTTCTTTATCTGAAAAGAGAGAGATGGATACCTTCCTCACAGTATTGTTCCAGGATTAAAGAGGCAATGTCTGCACTTGTATAGTTCTTAATACAGAGCTAGTGATCAAAAAATAAATGCTTCTGGAGTCTAGTTTAATTGAAGTTCCAGATTTTGGGGCTCTGAGTTGGAGATCCATATTCTCATAGTTCAGATCTGTGCAATCAATTATTGTCAGTGAGTACCTGATACTGAGTTCTAGGCATGGGGCACAAGATGGAGGTATAAAGATATGTAGAAAGAGCTGTCAGAGTTCAGTAAGAGAGGGACAATGAGTTTGGAGACATGAACAGAGGGAGCCCTTGTAAAACATGGTAGCTTTGTAAGGTGTCAATTTGACTAGATAGAACTATATTTCACAAAATTCCTTTTCCTTTATGATTCTATTGGGGTGAACCACAAGAGAAATTCTTGTGGGAGATTTGGAGGGCAACAGCCATTTTGTAGCTCACATGCATTGTCATTTATCTGTTGGCTCACCGCATTGATGAGAGGCAGCAGCCAGACCTGCAATGGCTCCACCTTCCCTGGGACCAGCCTTCAGCATCTCTGATTCCTGGGCTGTTTAAACATGTGTTTAACTTTGTGATGGAGGACCCTGGATTCTGTCAGCTGCCCTTACCAAGGGCAGAGATAACAAGAACTGTCACTGCTTTCTATCTGGTCCCTGTGGGCTCCAGCTCCTGCTGGTAGGTCCTGTTCATTCTTCCTCTCCACTACTTTGCATCTATCTTTCCTTCCTGGTGGTCTGCCCTGCAATCTTCAACTTCTGGCATCAGATATGAAGACAACGGCTTTACAGAGAGTGCTTGTTCTAGTTTGCAAACTGCCAGAATGCAATATTACAGAACTGGAACAGCTTTTAAAATGGGGAATTTAATAAGTTACAAGTTTACAACTCTAAGGCCATGAAAATGTCCCAATTAAAGCAAGGCTATAAAAATGTCCATTCTAAGGCATCCAGGGAAAGATATTTTGGTTCAAGAAGGCCGATGACATTCAGTGTTTCTCTTTCAACTGGAAAGGTGCATGGTGAACATGGCAACATCTGCTAGCTTACTGTCCAGGCTTCTTCCTTCATGAAGCTTCCCCGGGGATGAATTCCTTCTTCAACTCCAAAGGTCTCTGGCTGCGTGCGCTCTTGTAGTTTTCATGGCTCTGCTCTGGGTCTAAAAAGGGATACACTCCAAAATGCTTCCTCTTTTAAAAGATTCCAATAAACTAACCAAGACACACCTGGAATGGGTGGAGTCATGTCTCCCTCTATTTAAAAGTTAATACCCACAATTGGGTGAGTCACAGATCTGTGGCGATAACCTAACCAAGTTTCCAACATGCAGTACTAAATACAGTTTAAAAGAAATGGTTGCCTCCACAAGATTATATTAAAATTAACTAATGGCTTTTCTAGGGTACATAAATCCTTTCAAACAGGCACACTGCTTAACCAGCTACTACCACAAAGCTTTGTTTCTCTAACTGAACTCTGATTTATATGGGTGGAGGTTTGGGGACAAGTGCAGAGACTAGGGAAAGAGGTATCTGAAAGCCACTGAGAGCAAATGAAGTATCCAGCCCAATTTTCTGTCCACATAGCCTTGGGGAGGACCTGCAATGGAGGTTCTGGAGTGACAGTAAGATTTCAATCCTAATCCCTCAAATATTTTAGAACCTTTGTATCTAACTTTATTTTAGTTGTGGAAATCTTTCTTTAAATGAAGTCTTAGGCAGGTACGCAATATGAAAGGAGGTCAAAGCCAAACTAAATCGGGGTACAGCCCTGCCATCTTGCCCTCTTCTACTCTCCTAAACCCAAACAGCTCCTGAACACTGCTGTGGAACTCTGGGGCTCCTCAGAAAAAGCTTGAAAATCATTGTTTTAAAGTTTTCTGGCTCAGTAGTCCCCAAGGTCTGCAATTGAGCCCATCAAATAGAATAACTTTACAGCCCCAAACTTCCAATCCCTACAACGATCTGCAACTTGAGTCTTTAACTATTTCTATAAAATGCAAGGGTGTCTTGGGAAGCCACGTGTCTAGGGCAGGCCTGAGATTCCCAGAGTTAATCAATCCTCTGAGGACCCCGGACCAGCCACTCCCCTGGCCTGGCGCGCACCCCAAAGGCATGATTATCTGATGGTTCTTGCACAACCAGCACCAGGGCCTTTTGCTTAATTAATCACAGAAACGTTTCTGCCTAACTTCAGACAACAAAATAATGAGCAGGCCTGCGAGAGGTTCAAAGACTGCAGGAAAAACAAGCATTCTCTGAGGAAAGGGTCTGTTGGAACACCGAGGTCAGAAAAATCACTGGGATTTATTAGAACTGCTGCATGCTTTTTGTTACATGCAGCCTTTAATAGAAATATAATGATAGTATAAATGTGTGTATATAGAATACTACATATGCCATTTGAATCTTAGACCTGGAAAATTATTAATGTTGGGAAGACCCTTAGAGACCATCTGGGTTAACCTGTACTTTTCATAGATGAAGACGGAGACTTGCTGAAGTTAAGTGACTTGCCCAAGGCTACATGGCTGGCACATGACAGAGTCAGCCTAGTACCTCAATCTAAGCTCTGGGTCTGTGAAAATGAGGTTGGAGGGCACTGGAGTTGGAGCCTGCTTAGAAGTTACAGAGATAAACATGCAAACAAAAATCAGAGGTTAGAGGCTAGATGAGAGCACAAGGGAGTTAAAGGCAGGTGTCAGATTAGAGTACACAGCATGTCAGAGGGTGGAGATAATAATACAGCACTTTCAAAGTCAGATGGAAGAGATCAGGTGAAAACTTGTAGGCCAGATTAATTGTCTTGACATTTTGTGGCCTGAGCAGGAGACTTTGGGTGTTATAAACTTAGATGAGACATGAAATCTATTCTCAAGAAGCTCAAGACATTAGAAGAGCTAAGGAGAAAACATCTTGCATACAAAAAAGCACTGGGTCAGTACGATAGGAATAAATGCTGGGGGGTTTAGTGGGAGCTGGGAGAGGGGACCCTTCCAGCTGCAATGGTAAGGTAGATGAAGACTGGGGCAAGGATGTCTGAGGCAGAGGGCACAATTTGATCAAGGTATGATAGAGGGAAATACTGAGAGTTAGGGAAACTGGAGAATTCAGATTGCCTGAAGCAGGAAGATAGGGCTAATGGAGCAGGGTCTCACTAGGAGGCTGGACTCTATTCAGAAGACAGCAATAAGACCCTGATCAGAGCCACCATCTAAGATTTTTCAGGTTGTGGCATGCACTAGAGTGCCATGTTAATGGAGCTACCAATCATATCATAGATATATTTTAACTTAGGGGAGAGCCTGAGGAAGAGAGCAGAGATTCCAGGCCTCGTCTTGGAATCCTGGAGCAGCAATAGAGGCTCCTTTTCTTCATCAACTTACATGGGCCCCAAGGCCGTGGACCTATTCACTCATTAGCGTATGTCCCAGGACATTCTCTAGGTTGTTCTTAAGGTTGTTTCTCAAGTCTACTCACTGTAGAGGCCTGATTCTTCCCTATTCTACCATGTGGTGCTGTGCCAAGAGTTAAGGTCGTACAATGATATACTACCTTTATCATATTTTTTTTTATTGAGGAAGGATGAATTTGCCATTAACATTGTTGAGCAAAGTGATCCTTTAGGAACAGTGTTCAGGCAGCTGTATATAGGATAAAACCAAGGAGGTAAGATCCAAGATGGTGAGCTGAGTGAGGAGATGGTGGCACAATTTGAGAGGAAGCTGGTGAGACCAGCATATGTGAAGTGGTGAGGGAAAAAGAAGCCAGAGATGTTAATGGTAGAATCACAGACTTTATACCAGACAAACATTCTTGGCCAGACTCATACGATATCCTATTATGCATTTCACATCTCTGTGCCTCACTTGCATGTAGAACTAACAGAGTAATCCCCTGGGTACAGACCTCATCTAGGGGATGTTACAAATTTCTTTGGGAAAAGCTGTTGGTAAGAAAGTTTAGGCAGAGAATAAAAAGATGGTGGCTTAGTGAAGTGTGGGATTTAGTTCATCTCCCAGAACAGCTAGTAAATAGCCAGGAACAGTACAAAACAATGGCTAGGGCCATCTCAGTGACCGAACACACAGTTGTACCCCAGTCTGGACAAGCTGGGCCAGCTGCAAGCCCACCCAGAACCGTGAGTCCCCCAAGCTGTGGCAGCCAGTGCCCCTCCCTGCCAGGCTGCTTCCCAGAGGGGAAAGGAAAGAGACTTTACCAACAGCAGGAGCTGATCACAACCAAGCTCCAATTGTGGAATTAATTAACAAATTCTGACCACTAAAAATAGGCCCTCAGCTCAGCTGAACCTCAAGTAAAAGCTGAGGTTGCTGGTTTTTGCCCTGGCACAAAGGGAGCAGGGTGGATGGAAAAAGGAAAAAAAAAAAACAGATTTTTTTTTTATCAGACAGCACAAAATACTTGGAAGGGTCTGGACCCTGAAGGAAAGGAGGGTGCACATAGGACCTGGAGATATACTGAACAAACATGCCAACGTAAGCTCTTGATCAGAAAATCTGAGGAATGGGGGTGCAGCTCTGAACAGGATTTTTTTTTTCTTTCTTTTTGGTAGCTATGTTTCTGTGGCTTGACTGCTCTTTGGATACAGCTGCACAGCTTCTCAGGTTCCAACTGCCCCAGGCAAGGACAGAATTAAGCCTGTCTGAGACCTTGTCTGGAAGCTATGGCTTCCCCAGGAGAGGGGTGGGGCCCAGTTCAGGTGGAATCCCTCCCTCAGGGAATTCAGATCTCAGGGTCTGGAAAAGTGAAATGATTAAAGCCAGCCTACAACCTCTCCTCTGTCTCAACTACAGCCCAAGCAGGGAGCGTCTGCTGAAGTTAAAGGTACCACAAAATCTTATGCTGGTGGGACCCACAGGCAGACAAGCACTACATACTAGGCAGGATAGGAAAAACATAGAGTCTAGAGACTTCATAAGAAAGTCTTTCAACCTGTTGGATCTCACCCTCAGGGAAAACTGATGCAGGTGACTCTTTCCTCCTGAGAGGAGGCCAGTTTGGTCTGGGAAAATCTAACAGGGGTCTTTAATACCTAAATAGACATTCCTAAGGCAGAAAAAAGGCACCATACAGGCAGGGCAAAAAAACAAGAAAACAAGAACTGAAAAATTCTGATCTGTTAAACAAAACCTAAACTAGAGGTCTAGAATAAGCTAAACTGAATGTCAAAGAACAATAGACAACAAAGTCATCCAGCAAGAAAATCCTAGATATAAAAAATGAAAACAACCTCCAGAATAAAATAATTAAAGAAATTAAATGCCTAGATGCCAGCAAAAAATAATAAATCATACTAGGAAAACTGAAAATATGGCCCAGTCAAAGGAACAAACCAACAATTCAAATGAGAAACAGGAGTTGAAACAATTAATTCATAATGTTCGAACAAACATGGAAAACTTCGTCAAAAATCAAATCAATGAATTGGGCAGGATATAAAGAAGGCAAAGGATTAGCAAAAAGAAGAAATTGAAAACCTGAAAAAACAAATCACAGGACTTATGGGAATGAAAGGTACAGTAGAAGAGATGAAAAAAGCAATGGAAACCTACAATGTTAGATTTCAAGATGCAGAAGATAGGATTAGTGAACTGGAGGATGGGACATCTGAAATCTGACAAGCAAGTGAAAATATAGGGAAAAGAATGGGAAAATATGAGCAGGGACTCAGGGAATTGAATGGCAATATGAAGTATATGAATAAATGTCTTGTGGGTGTCCCAGAAGGAGAAGAGAAGGAAAAAAGGAGGAGAAAAACTAATGGAGGAAATTATCACTGAAAATTTCCCAACTCTTATGAAAGACAAAATTAAAGCTCCAAGAAGTGCAGCGTACCCCAATCAGAATAGATCCAAATAGATGTACTCCAAGACACTTACTAATCAGAATGTCAGATGTCAAAGAGAATTTTGAAAGCAGCAAGAGAAAAGAAATCCATCACATACAAGGGAAGTCCAATAGGACTATGCAAAAGATTTCCCAGCAGAAACATGGAGATGAGAAGACAGTGGTATGATATAAGATATACTTAAGATACTAAAAGAGAAAACTGCCAACCAAGAATTCTATACATCCACCAAAACTGTCCTTCAAAAGTGAGGGGGGAAATTAAAACATTTTTAGACAAAAAATCATCAAGAGAATTTGTGACCAACAGACTGACTGTAAGAAATACTAAAGGGAGCACTAGAGACAGATAGGAAAAGACAGGAGAGAGAGATGTGGAGAAGAGTGTAGAAATGAAGACTATCAGGAAAGGTAAAAAGAAGAAAAATTAGATATGACATATAAAATCTAAAAGGCAAAATGGTAGAAGAAAGTACTGCCCTTACCATAATAACACTAAATGTTAATGGATTAAACTCCTCAAACAAAAGACAAAGACTGGCAGAATGGATTAAAAAACAGGACCCATCTATATGCTGTCTACAGAAGATGCATATTAGACCCAAGGATAAACATAGGTTGAAAGTGAAAGGTTGGGAAAAGATATTTCATACAAACAACAATCGGAAAAGAGTAGGAGTAGCTATACCAATATCCAACAAATTAGACTTCAAATGTAAAACAACTAAAAGAGATAAAGAAGGACCATTTAAAATAATTTAAATTATTATTAAATTTAATAAATTATTAAATTTATTAAATAATTAATAAATTATTATTTATTAATAAAAGGAACAATTCAACAAGAAGATAAAATGATCATAAATATTTATTCACCAAGCCAGAGTACTCCAAAATAAATGAGGCAAACACCAAAAACAGAAATAGACACATATCCCATAATAGTTGGAGACTTCAATTCCCCACTCTCATCAATGGACAGAACACCTAGACAGAGGATCAATAAAGAAACAGAGAATTGTGAATAATACAGTAAATAAATTAGACTTAGCAGATATTTATAGAACATTATATCCCACAACAGCAGGATACACCTTTTTCTCAAGTGCTCATGGATCATTCTCATGGATAGACCATATGCTGGTTTCAATAAATTCTAAAAGATTGAAATCATACATGACACTTTCTCAGATCATAAAGGAATGAAGTTGGAAATCAGTAATAGGCAGAGGGCCAGAAAATTCACAAATACTTGGAGGCTCAACAACACACTCTTAAACAACCAGTGGGTTAAGGAAGAAATTACAAGAGAAATCAGTAAATATCTCAAGGCAGATGAAAATGAAAACACAACATATCAAAATTTATGGGATGCAGCAAAGGCAGAGCTAAGAGGAAAATTTATTGCCCTAAATGTCTATATCAAAAAAGAAGAAAGAGCAAAAATTGAGGAATTAACTGTCCACTAGGAATAACTAGAGAAAGAACAGCAAACTAACCCCCAAGCAAGCAAAATGAAAGAAATAATGAAGATTAGAGCAGAAATAAATGAAATTGAGAACATGAAAACAATCGAGAAAATCAACAAAACCAGAAGTTGGCTCTAAGAGAAAATCAATAAGATTGATGGACCCTTAGTGAGGTTGACAAAAAGAAGAAGAGAGATGATGCAAATAAATAAAATTAGAAATGGAAGAGGAGAAATAGCCACTGGCCCCACAGAAATAAAGGAGATAATGAGAGGATACAATGAACAACTTTATGCCAATAAACTAGACAATGTAGGTGAAATGGACAACTTCCTAGAAAGGCATGAACAACCAACATTGACTCGAGAAGAAATAGACATCCTCAACAAGCCAATAACAAGTAAAGAAATTGAATTAATCACTACGAAGCTTCCCCCAAAGAAAAGCCCAGGACAGATGGCTTCACATGTGAATTCTACCAAACATTCAAGAAAAAATTATTACCAATGCTGCTCAAACTCTTCAAAAAAACTGAAGAGGAGGGAGGCCTACCTAACTTATTCTATGAAGCCAACATCACTCTCATACCAAAGCCAGACAAAGATACTACAAGAAAAGAAAATTACAAACCAATCTCTCTAATGAATATAGATGCAAAAATCCTCAACAAAATTCTTGCAAATCGAATCCAGCAGTATGTTAAAAGAATTATACACCATGACCAAGTAGGATTCATCCCAGGTATGCAAGGATGGTTCAACATAAGAAAATCAATTAATGTAATACACCATATCAACAAATCAAAGCAGAAAAACCACATGATCATCTTGATTGATGCAGAAAAGGCATTTGACAAAATTCAACACCGTTTCTTGTTGAAAACACTCGAAAGGATAGGCATAGAAGGGAACTTCTTCAACATGATAAAGGGAATCTATGAAAAACCAATAGCTACCACCATCCTCAATGGGGAAAAACTGAAAACTTTCCCCATAAGATCAGGAACAAGATACGGATGCTCACTATCATCATTGTTATTCAACATTCTGTTGGAAGTTCTAGCCAGAGAAATTAGACAAGGAAAACAAATACAAGGTATCTAAATTGGAAAGGAAGAAGTAAAACTCTCACTGTTTTCAGATGATATGATAGTATATGTTGAAAACCCTGAAAAATCCACAGGAAAACTACTAGAGCTAATAAATGAGTACAGCAAAGTGGCAGGTTACAAGATCAACACTCAAAAATCTGTAGTGTTTCTATACACTAATAATGAACAATCTGAGGGAGAAATCAAGAAAAAAATTCCATTTATAATTGCAACCAAAAGGATAAAATATTCAGGAACAAATTTAACTAAGGATACAAAAGACCTATACAAAGGAGACTACAAGAAATTGCTAAAAGAAATCACAGAAGACCTAAATAAATGGAAGAGCATACAATGTTTATGGAATGGAAGACTAAATATAGTTAAGGTGTCAATTCTACCTAAATTGATTTATGGATTCAGTGCAATACCAATTAAAATCCCCAAAACTTAGTTTTCAGAAATAGAAAAACCAATAACCAAATTTATCTGGACGGGCAGAGTGCCCTAAATAGCTAAAAATATACTGAGAAAGAAAAATGAAGTCTGGGGTCTCACGCTACCTGACTTTAAAGCATATTATGAAGCTACAGTGGTCAAAACAGCATGGTACTGGAATAAAGATACATATACGGACCAATAGAATTGAAGAGAGTGTTTTGATATAGACCCTCTCATCTATGGACATTTGATCTTTTTTTTTTTTTTTTTTTTTTTTACATGGGCAGGGACTGGGAAGCGAACCCAGGTCCTCTGGCATGGCAGGCAAGCATTCTTGCCACTGAGCCACCATGGCCCACCCGGACAATTGATCTTTGATAAGGCAGTCAAGCCAACTCACCTGGGATAGAAAAGTCTCTTCAATAAATGTTGCCTAGAGAACTGGACATCCACATGCAAAAGAATTAAAGAGGATCCATATCTCACACTGTATACAAAAAATTAATTCAAAGTGGATCAAAGATCTAAACAATAGATCTAAGACCATAAAGCTTTTAGGAGAAAATGTAGGGAAATATCTTATAAATCTTATAATAGGAGGTGGTTTCCTAGATCTTACACCCAAAGTACGAGCATTGAAGAAAGAAAGAAAGAAATGAGAACTCCTTAAAATTAAACACTATTGTGCATCAAAGAACTTTGTCAAGAAACTAAAAAGACAGCCTACACAATGGGAGACAATATTTGGAAATGATATATCAGATAAGGGTATAGTATCCAGAATATATAAAGAGATTGTTCAGCTCAAGAAGAAAAAGACAAACAACCCAATTATAAAATGGGCAAAAAACATGAACAGACACTTCTCAGAAGAGGAAATACAAATGGCCAAAAGGCACATGAAAAGATGCACAACTTCCCTGGCTATTAGGGAAATGCAAATCAAAACCACAATGAGATATCATCTCACACCCACCAGAATGGCCATTATCAATAAAACAGGAAACGACATGTGCTGGAGAGGATGTGGAGAAAGAGGCACGCTTATCCACTGTTGTTGGAATGTAAAATGGTACAACTGTTGTGGAAGGCTGTTTGGTAGTTCCTCAGGAAACTAAGAATAGAATTGCCAAATCATCTGGCAATACCACTGCTAGGCATCTACTCAGAGGACATGAGGGCAAGGGCACGAATGGACATTTGCACATCAATGTTTATAGCAGCATTATTTACAATTACCAAGAGATGGAAACAACCAAAATGTCCATCAACAGATGAGTGGCTTAACAAGCTGTGGTATATACATACAATGGAATATTATGCAGCTGTAAGACAGAATAAAGTTATGAAGTATGTAACAACATGGATGGACCTTGAGGACATTATGCTGAGTGAGATTAGCCAGAAGCAAAAGGACAAATACTCTATGATCTCACCAGTATGAACTAAAATTAATGAATGAACTTGGAGAATTTCATTTAAGAACAGAGACGATTAGGACATAGAAATAGGGTAGATATTGGGTAATTGGAGCTGAAGGGATACAGATTGTGCAACAGGACTCTTCTAGTTTGCTAGCTGCCAGAATGCAACACACCAGAGATGGATTGGCTTTTAATAAAAGGGGATTTATTACATTAGTTCTTCAGAGGAAAAGCTGGTAACTTTCATCAGGTTCTTTCTTATATGGGAAGGCTCAGAGTGATCTCTGCTGGCCTTCTCTCCAGGCCTCTGGGTTCCAACAACTTTCCCCCAGGTGTTTTCTTTCTGCATCTCCATGAGGTATGCTGAGCTGCTTGGGCTGTGCTACATTGAGCTTGCTCATTTAAGCAACAGACAATTAAATCAAACATCATTCATTGCAGCAGGCATGCCTCCTAGCTGACCACAGATGTAATAAGCAACAGATGAAGTTCATGTATCATTGGCTCATGTCCACAGCAACATAACTAGGCACCTTCACCTGGCCAAGTTGACAACTGAATCTAGCTGCCACAAGAAACTGATTGTAAAAATTCAGAAGTGGATAGCACAATACTACCTAACTGCAATACTATAATGTTAGTACAATGAATGAAGCTAAATGTAAGAATGATAGAGGGAGGAAGGCTGGGGGCACAAATGAATTCAGAAGAAAAGATAGACAATAAAGACTGAAATGGTATAATCTAGGAATGCCTAGAGTGTGCGATGATAGTGACTAAAGGTACAAATTAAAAAATGTTTTTGCATGAGGAAGAACAAAGGAATGTCAATATTTCAGTGTTGAAAATAGATGGTAATTCATATTTTAAAACTTTAACTGATGTGTGAGACTAAAGCAAAAAATGTTTATTTGGTATGAAATTTATATTTTGACCCGTGCATTTCTTAATATAAGTTATATTGACAGTTTAATTGAACACCATAAGTACATGGAACTTTGAGTAGAGCATGAGATTTTGTAGGTTTGTCCACAGTGATGCCCCAATAAATCCCAGAGTGATTTGAACAGTGAATAAAAAAGTACTTGCAAAATTACCCTTGGAGGAATGGTGAGAAAGAGGGAAAATTCAACTTCCCCATTTGGAGAAGGCCTGATATTCTCAAAAGCAGTGATGACAACAAAATCAATAGGCTGAACCCTCAAACTTGGGGTTTGTTCATATGAAACTTATCCCCACAAAGGATGGGTTAAGCCTACTTAAAATTAGGCCATAGAGTTACCCCCAGAGAACCTCTTTTGTTGCTCAGATGTGGTCTATCTCTCAGCCAAACTCACTGCTCTCCCTGTCTCTATGTGGGACATGATTCCCAGGGGTGTAAACCTCCCTGCAACATGGAACAGAAATCCTAGAATGAGCTGGGACTCAGCATCAAGGGATTGAGAAAACCTTCTCGACTGAAAGGAGGAAGAGAGAAATGAGAGAAAATAAAGTGTCAGCGACTGAGAAATTTCAAATAGAGTCAAGAGGTTATCCTGGAGGTTATTTTTATGCATTATATAGACAACCCCTTTTTTGTTTAAGGTGTATTAGAGAGACTAGAGCGAAGTGCCTGAAACTGTAGAGCTGTGTTCCAGTAGCCATGTTTCTTTAAGATGATTGTATAATGATATAGCTTTCACAAAGTGACTGTATGATTGTGAAAACCTCGTTCTGATGCTCCTTTTATCTGAGGTATGGACAGATGAATATAAAATATGGATTAAAATAAATAAATAATAGGGGGAACAAATGTTAAAATAAATTGAGTAGAGGGAAACACTAGGTATCAATGAGAGGGAGGGAAAAGGGATATGGTGTGTATGAGTTTTTTTTTTTCTTTTTATTTCCTTTTCTGGAGTAATGTAAATGTTTTGAGAAATGATCATGGTGCTGAATATACAACTATGTGATGAAATTGTGGGCCATTGATTGCACACCAAATATGGAATGTTCATACGTTAAGAATGTTCATGTTGAAAGTTGATTGATTTTATTAATAAAAATTAAAAAAAAAAGAATGCCTGAGTTGGACCTGGAACTTGGGGTAACTGTATGACACCTGAGGCTTAGAGTTAGAGTTCTGCAGCTCTGAAAGTCA
Source organism: Myrmecophaga tridactyla (assembly GCA_004026745.1). Taxonomy (NCBI): domain Eukaryota; kingdom Metazoa; phylum Chordata; class Mammalia; order Pilosa; family Myrmecophagidae; genus Myrmecophaga; species Myrmecophaga tridactyla. The sequence goes on from PVIY010009032.1 coordinate 27,492, forward strand.
GAATTACTCCATACATCAACTGCTAAAGAAGCTGAAAAAGAGATCAGACTTCACTTAGAGATAGGAATGAAGCTGATCTGGTTGGGACCAAGATCAATCAGAATACAGGGTAAAGGGTGATATTGTCTGTAGTTAAAAACTTCCAGCTTCTGTATGAGACCAAAGGAAGTGATGTTTATTTTGTCCAAAATTCAAGTTTTCTGTAGCACTCTAATTAATGTCTGGTCAGTTTACCTAAACAACTTAACTACATGGAACCTGGAATAGGGAAATGAGATCTTGTTATTTTGTACAGGTTAATGCAATACCCCAATACATTCCAGAGTATTTTGGGGTGAAAATAAACAAGTATTTGCAAAATCCCCTTGAGGGACTGGGGGAAAATGTGGAACTATTAGTCTTGCCCACCTGAGGAATTCCTGATATTCTCTCAAGCATTAGGGACTTCCAATTTAATAAGACAAGCCCTCCGTCTTGAGGCTTGCCCTCATGAAACTTATCTCTGCAATGGTGAAATATGTCTACTTATAACTGTGCCTAAGAGTCACCCCCAGAGAACCACTTTTGTTAGATGTGGCCTCTATCTCTAGGCCAACTCTGCAAATAAGCTCACTACCCCATTCCTCATGTAGGACATGACTCCCAGGGATGAGTCTGGCCCTGGCATTGTGGGATTGAGACTGCCTTCTTGACCAAAAGGGGGGGAAGAAATAGAACAAAATAAAGTTTCAGTGGCTAAGAGATTTCAAATAGAGTTGAGAGGTCATTCTGGGGGTTCCTCTTATACAAGCGTCAGCCAGATATTGCAAATAGCCACAGTATGCCAAGCTCCAACCAACAGTATTCCTGAAAACCCTAAAGAATGCCCTGGGTACTATCTAAAATTCTATAAATGTTTTATCTGGTAAGTTTACTTTTTCAGAAACTTAAGGCCTCTGGGTTCCTATGCCAGATAAGCCCCAAAACTCAGAGGTACCAGTCTTTCAGTTTCATACCTCTGCCACATAAGGTCAATACCTTTTCCAGCACGAAGAAGTTAAAATGGCCATTTTCCAGATATCCCTGAAGATCGAAAGAACAATCAAATAAGAGGGAGGAGGTGTGGTGGAGAAATTAGGATTTAACAAATGATTATGATTCATTATGTAGATATTTCTTTTCAGTTTCTAGTGTATTAGAAAAGCTGGAAGGAAATACTGGAAATGGTTGAGCTGTAATCTAGCAGCCCTGATCTTTGATAATGACTATATAGCTATATAGCAAAAAAAAAAAAAAAAAGGTCAGTTGCCCGGGTTTATACGGATCTACTCCTGTTTTATTCTGTTCTTCTGATCTATATATGTATCTATGAAAATACTATACTGTCTTAGGTTAAGTTACATTTATTGTATGTCTCTAAATTGGGTAGAATGTAATACCAGGCGTCAATAAGGGAGGGGGATAAGGGACATTGGATGTTTGTTTCCTTTTTTCTTCTTATTTTGTTTTTCTGGAGTGCTGCAAATGTTCTAAGATTGATCATGGTGATGAATGCACAACCATGTGATGACACTGTGAGCCACTGATTGTGTACTTTGGGTAGACTGTCATTCATATATATACGAATATATCTCAATAAAATTACATTGGAAAAGAAAAGAAAGTTTAGGCCTACTGCCCAAACCATATTTTATATTAATTGTAAATAAAAAAATGAAAGGATGACTTGACCCCTTTAGAAACATGTGAGAGAAAGTAAGACCTATCTATCCCTGCATGAAGAAGTTGCTGGACGCTATGGGTTGCAAGTTACTGGGTAACAGTAACTGTTACCACTCCTCGGGACAATCTGGGGAAATGTGTTCTCAGCAGCCAACCGGTTTGCAGGCCAGGAGTGATCTCACTGGGAGTAGATAAGGAGCAGTTGCCAATGAATGCAAAGTGTTTTTAAAGCAGAAAACATCTGCCTTTTAATAAGCCAGAAATGACTAGACCGCGTAACACAAAGGTGGTGCCTGTGCCATGAGATGTGCCATGGGGATGGGAAGCATCAGGGAAAGGGGGATTTAAGCTTTGAGGCTAGTGGCCAGTGGGTGGTCTTTGTCTCACCTTGTTCTGCCACTGGCCCGAGGAATGGGAGGCCCTGGCTTTGTTCCTGTCAGCTGCTAGTTAGCTGTGTAACTTCCGTTCTCTTTGGAACACAGTTCCTGCCATTAAAAATGAAGGCTTGAGGTGGCATTAGGTGATATCTGAAAGCACTTTCAGGGAAAAACAGAGTGATTTTTTTTTTTCAAATATGAGGCAACTCTTAAATGCTACTAAAGCATCTGTCTAAAAGTTCTTTGTAGATGAATCTTGGGCTCTATCTCTATAACTCTGTTATACCAACTGGCGGGCTGTTGCTATTGTAACTCAGTACCAGCAGTTGGTGATAAAATTGGAGGGCCAGGGCCTTTGGGATGTCCAGTCACCTTATTTAAGCATTCTTCCACCTCATCATCATTTGGTGATGCAAATATCAGTCTAATATCCTCAACCCTGGATGCCCATTAGAATCACCAAGGGAAGACTTGGGAAAACAGTGACGCCTGAATCCCATGCCCAAAGACCCTGCTTTAATGGGCCTGGGTGGGATCCAGGCATTTTCTTTTTTATTGTGTCTCCGGTGTTTAGAATGTGCAGCCAAAATTTGGGATTAACATGGTTGGTAGCAGCCATCTGTAACTCTTTTTTTTTTTTTTTTTTTTTGGAGGGGGTGTTGTGGGGAGCTGCATGGGCCAGGAAACAAACCAGGGTCTCCCTCATGGCAAGTAAGAATTCTACCACTGAACTACCCTTGCATCCCCTGCAACTCTGTTTTGAAAACTGTAAAGGACTGCTGGACTCACACACTATTTCTGGCTCCTCCAGGCTCAAGTGAGTACCTTGTAGGATGGTAACTCTCCCAAATAAATCAGAGACATGACAGGAGTCAGGAAAAGGAGGCTATTGATTATTTATCGATCAGCCCTAGTCTCAGGATACCTTGATTTCTTCCAAGCACTCTAAAGCATGCCTTTTCTGAAAGCAAAATGGGAGTGAAGGAAACCCCTTGCACTGTGACCCCATACACTTCATCAGGAGGCCTTCTATGCCAGAGAAGAACAATGAGAACCACTGTGCCTTCTACTCTTAGAAGGAGCAGCCTTCAGAGGAAAGCCTCAGGCTATTGCAGTGCAGCACTGTGCAGGTGGGAAGGGAGAAAATGATTTCTAGAATAGATATCAGTTAATGAACTTTCTTAGAAAGTTTTTAGCTGCTTCTTTCTCAATGCTATCTAAGTACTCAGGAGAGGAGGTGGTTGGGTTTACCTGGTCAAAGCTCTACATTCAGGCAGTGGAGAGAGGCACAGAGAGAAGGCTAATGAAGTGATAATGGCTTTCTCAGGGTGGCATGAGGAAGCCTGGATCTGGGTTCAATTCTCCATCTGGGTACTGGAGGGGGCATTAACAAAGCCATCATTTTAGTATCTGGAGCATCTCATGCTTGGCTGGGAGAGCCCCAGCTATTCATCTCTCTGTGGATATCTACAAAGCAATTGTCACTTTACTGAAGATTCTTTAAGAAAGACACTTGCCCTGGGTATTCAGAGTTATTTAAAGAGAGTGGGGGAAGAAAGGAGACAGGAAAGCAAAAGCCTCCTGACCCTGATGAAAACACCTCCCATAACTCAACCGCTGTGCAGGTTAACTCTGGCCACTGACCCCTTCTCCAAACTCAGGGTCACTGCTGCTGCCATTAGCATTCCCACAGCACTGGGGCTTAAGATACTGCTGGGAAAACACAGATGAAGCACCATTTAAAGGGGTTATTGAAATGTCCCCTTCCTGAGGGTACAGGTGGGCCAAGACTGGTCATTGGTCAGCGGGCCAGGTTGGAGGTTTGAGTCCCAGCGAGCCAAAGTAGACCCAGATTAACTGAGCAACTGCTGCAAAGTGCTAGAGGGAGGCACCAAAGACAAGGCACAAAGTCCACTATCAGAGAGCCCAGTAGATCACCAGTGAGAGCTGAGACCATGAGTTACTGAGTGGATGGAAGTGAATTAGAATGAGGGGCAGTCTGGAGACAAGCAAAGAGATTCCTGATGAGTGGCATACACACTACCAGGGAGCCCGGCTTGCTGTTAGAGGTCAGTGGAGTGTCTGGTAGGCTTAACTCCACAAAGTAAAAAATGACAAATGCATTGGACCAAGCAATGGGCCAAGAGATAGGAATTATGAGTTCTAGTCCTAGCTACATCCCACTCCGCCCCGGGGTCTATACAATGAGGGGATTGGATAGATGAACCTCAGGGGCATTTCTAGCTCTGACATTCTGAGGGTATCTGAATGAATCCTCTTGTGCTCGTGCCTACTTTTATTTGGATCTCCACAATCATGTTTTCCTGTGGAGATGATGTCTCAGGGATTCTCTCTCTGAACAAATGTAATAGAACAAATCAAACATACAAAAGAAATCCTGGAGTGGACCTCAAAGAATGGCTGTGATGCTCTGAGTAGCAGATAAGCAGCTTCTCCCATAGTCCAGAGGCAGTTCAGAGTTTGGGATGCATGTGAATCCCATGCAGTAGGGAAGGCTCCTACTGCAGCTGGAACTTTTGTGATCCTCAGGGATATGAAGAGGCTGTAAGACCCTGGAGGAGGCTACTTGTAGCAGTGGAGGGAGGGGAACCTGAGAAATGGTCTAGTTCGGAGAAGCTATGTTCTATTTCCTCATCCAGTGCCAAGGCCCACTCCTGGGGTTGGAAATGGGAGCAGGTCAGGTCAGAAGCTAGAAGGGCTGGCAACCAAAAAAGGAAGGATGGGGGTCCAAGTCCTGAAAAGTAGTTCAAAACTAAGATGAACAGGGCCGGCGTAAGAATCTGGTAGTTTGAAGTAATGCACAGGAACAAGCAGACGTGGAGGAAAGGTTCTTTCCGAGGGGTCTACACTTCTGCTAGGCACAGCTGGGGTGGCAGGGTCTCTTCTCATCATCCACTCTAGATAAGGGGTATGAGGAGGCACAGATGGAATCACTTTTGCTTTTCGGAAACATTCAGAACATATTGAAGAGATGGAGAACTCCAGAGCGATTCTGGTACAACCAGATAATAATCTCTCCATTTCCTGTGATGGTAAATCTTCAGATTGGGCATATGTCCTTGGTTTCACTCTGCTCTATCTCCTTTCACTGTCTGTCAGTCTGTCCAGTCACATTTCTGCCTGTAAGGATTCCTTCTCACCCCTCCAGCTGTTTTCTTTTACCTCCCCTCCCTTCTCCTCCTTCCCCCTCCCCCTCCTTTCCTTCCCTGTCCTCTCTCTAGGATAAAAGCATCGATGTCCAAGGTCAGGTGTTTCTCCTCTCATCCAGGAGCAGCTATCCAGCAGAGCTCATAGTCGTCACCTCGAATCCATGACTAACTCTAATCTACCTGACATGTATTCAGCCGGGTGCTTCAAATATATTCCTGTCTAATTTCATTCTCATCAAAGTCCTAAAGAATGAAAATTATTATCTCATGATTAGTAGTAGACCATATGGTAAGGGATTTACATGCCTAAACTCATTTATCCCCCCCAACATCCCTATGAGATAGATACAATTAATACATCAATTTCACAGCTGAAGAAATGGCAGCTTAGAAACCTTAAGCAACTTGCCTAAAGTTACACAGCATTAAATCGAAAAACGCAGCCTCTCAGATTCCACACTTAATCTCCCCGAGTTCAGAGAGTTCTGGTGTCTGCCCAAGATCACACAGCTAATAAGAACTGAGATTCAAACCCAGACTTGAGATTCCGGGGTCCCAGAAACCAAGAGGAGTCCTCCTGTTTTGGCTCCTTCTGGTGGGAGGAGTTTCCTTTCCGGGACTGAGAATACAAATGAGTCATTATGCTTAGGGAGCAAAGCCTGTCTCAGGCCTGGGCTGCTGAGGAGTAGTCCCAGAATCTGTATGCTTTCAGGAATCAGAGCATTGCTGGCGCAACCCCTCCTTGCATTCTCCCCACAGAGTCATGCCAAGCCATACTGGGACTGCTCATATTTATTGCATCTGACCTAGCTTGGGTGTTCAACTTGTCATCTCATTATCACTGTGCTTGGGGCTTGTGTGTTTCTCCTGCCCTTTACTTTCCACCTCACCCTGCTCTGTCACGATCCACGCTGCCTTGCTAACGTCTCTTTGTGCCCACAGACGCTTGCCATGTCTCTCTGTTTTGGCCTCACTGTGTGTGTCTCCTGCTGTGAGTTCCCTAAAAGAACCTTAATTGATATTAAAAAATTAAAACTTGGGGAGGAGGGTGGAGAGAGATAATTTACCTAGGGTTGCATATTCAAAAATGAGCATATAATTACTGTTTTTAAGTAAGGTGTCAGGAAGCAAGATTGATTTAAACCTGACATCTGTTTACACACAGTGAGCTGTCATTAGATGCATACGTAGGGTCAGAAGAGCTATGTTCCATCGCCATGACAGCTAAGTTTGGCTGTGGAAATTTGGCTCCACAAGCTTTCTGCAAGGGGGCAGCAAGATGCCTTCCAAAAGGCAGCACTCTCTATTGGTTAGTCAGTCAACCACCACTGCCTACTCTTCCACTATGTGCTCATGCTATAAAAGCACTGTCCTGAGCACATGCAATAAAGCAGGCTCTTTGAGGGTGTGGCAAAAAAGTATGGCAGAGAAATTAAAAGTGGGGGTTTTGGTGTCAGAAACATCTGATTCTGAATCTGTCTGCCACTTCCTAGCCTATAAGTCACGTCAACTCTTCAAGCTTCATTTTCCTTATCCCTAAATCAGACATAATAATAGCACTCCACACATAGGGCAACTGTTAGATTAAAATGATTTATATTTAGAACACAGCCCAGGACCAGATGAGAGTTGAGAACCAGAATTCTCAATAAATGGGAACTACAGCTATCATCCAGATCAGGTAGGGTCCTGTTCCCAAAGCCCTTGGGATCTTGCTGAAGAGAGAAGATTTACTTAATAAAGAATCCAGTGGACATGAGGGGAGCATCATGTGCTGCAGGAGTCCAGAGGAAGGAAGGAGCAGTTTTGGTCAGGAGGATGCAGAAAAGCCCTACTTTATGGACAAAGGAAACTTGAACAGGGCCCTCGTTCAGTTTCTGTCTAGAATCAAAACGGAATTTATGGGAAGTGGGACCTACCAGCAGATCATCTGCCCAGGCTGCCCCTCCCAAGTGTGTCCCCCAGGCAAATTTTTACTCTTCTTTCAAGCTTCCCTTGAAGTGAGGCTTCCTTCAAGGAGTCTTCCTTGACTCACCCAATCAATCCTAAATGGGCCTTTCCTTATTCTCATGTCCTGGGCTGCACTCAGTGTCAGCACTCATCAGTTTCTATTGTGTTATAACTGATTTGTTATTCTTTTATTTTTCTTCTTGAATGTCTTCTCTTTTTTTTCTTAAAGCATTTATATTTTAAAATCAAAATCACATATATGCAAATATTTCCACATGGTGTGCTAAACAAAGCGCTGTTTTCCCAATGCCCTCCTACCCATTTCCACTCCAAAGGCAAACACTTTTACCTCCTTTAGTTGATCATGTAGGCATCTAATTCCCTTTCTCTAAACAAACAAACAAACAAGCAAAAAACATGGTTGTATTGCCTCTTTTTGCTTTTTTAGTTTTATCATTCTATCTTTACTTGCCTCTGTGCTGTGTGGAAAAGCAGGCTTATTTTAGCTTTTTTTTTTTTTTGTATCCTGCAATCCCACCACTCTACACACACACACACAGACTTCCTGTCCTCATTCTTCCGTTATATCATAGCTTTGTTAGGGTCAATATTTAGTATTTAAATCACTATGACTCTACAAACATTATTCCCAGCTGAGCCATGAAAAGAAACGATTGATTTTCCTTTTCTGCCCAACTTCTCCTTTATCCTAGAAGTAGAAGATGTTTTATTTTGTGATGATGTTTGCTTAGTTTTCTATTTACTCCTCACTGATTCAGTGTCAATCTCGACTGGTTGTCTAAGTCTCTTGAGCCAGGCAGTGCATGATGTATTCTTTCTCACAGCAGGACTGGCTTCATGGGCTGTGACCTGCACTTGGAAGAACCCCACACTTGGTTTAATGCTCTGCTGACACCATTTGTAAACTCTTAATAATTTTTAACATAGGGCCTGCATTTACATTTTGCTCTGGACCCTGCAAATTACGTAGCCAGTCCTGTCTACCAGAGCTTTTTTATTAACTCCAGTCCAGGCAGGAACCAGCAGCCACTTGGTATCTCCCTTTACTTCTCTTCTATATTGGTTCTCCTGTTTCCCTATCAAAATAGAGCTTTCTTGAAAGGAGGTTGATGTTTCAATCATTTTTATTTCCCAAACAACTAACAGAGTGCCTGAAGCTTAAGGGTACACACACACACACACACACACACACACACACACACAATCAATTTAGTATCTTTATGTAGAATAGGAGAGAATGTGTTAAGACTTTCCAGGAAGGAGGAATAGCATGTAAGCACCCTAGAGGCTGGAATGTGTGTTCAGTAGATGGGAAGCAGTGAGGAAGGATCGTGACTGTGTCAGAAAGGGCACAGTGGAACCAGTGGGAAATGAGGTTGAAAATTATATGTGGGAGCCAAATCGAAGAGAGGCTTGACTGCCAGACTAAGAATTTTCTATAGACTTGTAGGCCCCCAAGGACTTATTTCTCCTTCTAATGACATCTGATATATGTAGCCAGAAAAACTCCAGCTGGGTAGAATTTCACACTTTCCTTTTCTTGGCACTGAAACAGGTGAATGGAGTAGAATGGGTGGGGGGAGAGAGCCTAGCAACTGAATAAAGGGAGCTTATAAGAGAGAGTTTCCTGTGAATTTTAAAATCCAGCCTAGTATAGAAACAGAAGCAAAACCATTAGGAATCTGGAAGATAGCCAGGGAAGTCTAGATAATGCTAAATCGAAACAGGACAACTCCAAACTGGCAGTCCTGTAATCACTAAATTCACAGGATTGAAGGCTTGCCATCATTAGCACCTCAAATGTACCTATGATCCTCATGGTTGCCAACACCAAGAAAACTGGGCTTGTCCTCTGGAAATTTTCACACTACAATGACTTTTTCTGTTAAATATGAAGATTAGTGGGCTAATGGGGACCGCTTGCTGTTTGAACCTCAGCCACAACCAACTTGTGTGTTATGGAATCCTTGAGCTTTCTCCACATGCATGAAGAAAGAAAAGCACCTAAAGAATCCCTGACAATATTATTCAAAAACGTATACTAGCATTCCCAGAGAATGATGTCTGCAAGGTTTTGTAAAGAATTAAATGACACTTGACAGAAATGCATATATTTCCCACACCAAGAAGTATATGGAAAAATGTTCATTGCATCACTGTTCATAATAGAAAAGTCCAGATACAATCCAAAAGTACATTAAAAGTATAATTAGCTCAGTGGCAGAATTCTTGCCTGCCATGCCGGAGACCCAGGTTCGATTCCTGGTGCCTGCCCATGTAAAAAAAAAAAAAAAGTATGATCAATAAATAGATTGTGGTGGTGTTCAGACAATGGGATATATGCAGCTATGGAAATGAATGAGCCATTACAACATGTAATAACATGAATGAAATCTCACAAACATAATGTTGAGCAAAAGAGACCAAAGTGTATGTCTTACATGGTTTCATTTACATAAAGTTCAAAACAGACAGAGTGCTTTTATGGTGTTAGAGGTCAGGTTTGTGGTTCTCTTAAGGGATAATGACTGGAAGGGGTGATGAAAGTGTTTTTTGGAATACTAGTAAGGTTCTATTTCTTGATCTTGGTATTTATTACATTGGCATAATCACTTTGTAACAATTCACTTTAAATAAATAGACAGAAAGTTAAAGTATGAAAAAGATGTATCTTACAAAGAATACACATGGGAAAGATGATGTGACTATAATAATATCAGATAAAGTAGATTTCAAGTTGGGAATAGTTTCTGAGATCCAGAGGGACATTTCATGATAACAAAAGGATCAATTATTCATCAAGAAAAGGTAACATCCTATATGAAATATGTGAAACAAAAACTTACAGAACTAAGTAGAGAAACAGACAAATACACAAAGTTGGAGACGCTAACATCTTTTTTTCAGTAATTGATATAACAAGTGGGAAAATATCAGTAAGGATATAGAAGATGTGAACAGTATTAACCAATCTGACTTTTAAAAGATACTAGACCTAACACTTGCAAAAGCTGCATTTATTTTTTCAAAGTCCAAGGAACCTTCACCAAGACAGACATGCAGTCTCAATAAATTTCAAAACCGTGCAATCTTAAGGAATGTGTTTTATGACCATATGATAATAAATTAAAATTCAGTTGCAACACATCTAGAAAATTCCCAAATATTTGGAACTTAAGACACTTTCAAATAAACTCAGTGAAACAAGACATGTCAAGGGAAATTGGAAATAATTTGAATTGAATAATTCAATTATTATTAACTGAATAAAAATAATAAAAAATATAAGTAACCGAATAACACTACTACATATCAAAATTTGTAGAGCAGAGCCAATGCAGTATTTATAGGAAATTTATAGCTTGAAATTTTTGTATTGGAAGAGAAGAAAGACTTAAAATCAGTGATTAAAATATGAAATAAATTAAACCCAAAATAAGTAGAAGGATACAATAAAAGCAGAAATCTGTAACACAGAAAACAGACAAATAATAGTGAAAAATAACATAGAAAAAAGTTGGTTCTAATGAAAGATTAATAAAATTGATAAACCCTGGGAAGACTGACAAATAAAAAATATACATTTCCAATATTGGTAATGAAAGAGAGAACATTGCTACTTATCCCATAGAAATTAAAAGGGGAAAGCAAGTCAGTATCACTAACAATTTTATGCCAATAAATTCAACAAATTAAAATTTTATAAAGGAACTCAAATTTCTTGAGAAATTCAGCTTACATAAATTGACATGAGAAATAAAAACTATGACTGGCACTTTATCTCTTAAAAAAATTGAAATTACATTTTAAAAATATATAATTTAATTAAAAGACAAATTAAAAAACAAGCAACCTTCTCACATAGAGAAGTAAAATTCTCTGGTTTTTCCCTTTTTCTTTTCCTTCTGGCATCACAACCAGTAACAACTGGGATGGTAGCAGTCCATAAGTCTGGGTCCCTGAGTGAGTCTAATGAACAGAGTGCCATGCCCCCAACCCTCATGACCAACATGTCCAATGATCTGAAATGGGAATGCAGCACTGGGATTTGGGGCCTGTTTGTTAACACAACATATCTAGCCTATTCTAATACAAGTTCCATGCCTGCTTTGGTGAAATTGTCTTGCTTGGGCACAAAGAAGTCAAGGAGCTAAGAAAAACTAAATTGACCCCACAAGAGTCCGAGCTGAAAGACTGATTGTGCCATCTTCGTGGTGTAAGTACAGTTCGTCACTGGTTTTAATTTGTTGATTATCTGTTTAATTATGGAAACTGAATATGAGAACCAAAACCTCCAAAACGAGCCACCTCAAACAAGGACATGGAGGAAGGAGCGTGACCACACTGATTTCTTAATTTCTGTTATGGTAGTCAACACATAAGCCCAACTCTGCAAGGAAAATCATTACTCTCCCCCTCTAGGTGGGACATGATTCCCAGGGATGAGCCAGGCCCTGGCACCAGGATCCATACTGCCTTCTGTACCAAATGGGTAAAAGAAAGGTAACAAAACAAGATATCAATAGCTAAAAAGTTTCACATGGAGGTGAGAGGTTATTCTCGGGACCACTCTTATGTAAGCTTCAACTAGATATTGCTGATTGCCATGTGTTCTCGTTTGCTAGCTGCCAGAATGCAACACACCAGAGACGGATTGGCTTTTAATAAAAGGGGATTTATTTTGTTAGTTCTTCAGAGGAAAGGCAGCTAACTTTCATCTGAGGTTCTTTCTTATGTGGGAAGGCACAGGATGGTCTCTGTTGGCCTTCTCTCCAGATCCCTGGGTTCCAAAAACTTTCCCCAGGGTGATTTCTTTCTGCATCTCCAAAGGCCTGGGCTGGGCTGAGCTGCGAGTGCTGAGATGAGGTATGCTGAGCTGCTTGGGCTGTGCTACGTTGCGCTCTCTCATTTAAGCACCAACCAATTAAGTCAAATATCATTCATTACAGGAGACACGCCTCCTAGCCGACTGCAGATGTAATCAGCAACAAATGAGGTTCACGTACCATTGGCTCATGTCCACAGCAACAGAACTAGGCACATTCACCTGACCAAGTTGACAACTGAATCTAACTACCATACTATGGTTTGCCAACCCCAACCATCATCATTCCTATTAATGATGCCTAGGGCTCTAACTAAATGCCTAGGGCTCTAACTGAAACACTACAGAATTTTTGTGCACTACGTTTACTTTCCTGAGGCCTATAACTTCCAGAGGGTTCCTAGGACAGATGGATTCTGAGGTCCATTGGGCTCAGCCTCTCCAGGAGTGTCAATTAATTCCATGCCACTAGCCTATATTGTCAACATCCTTTTTTGACATGAAAAAATTAGAATGGGCATAGCCCAAAGATCCCTATAGAGTGGGAGAAGGATCAAAGAAGAGGGAGACATTATAATGAGAAGATGGGAAATGAGTATGACTGCTGAATCATTATTTTGATATTTCTTTCAGCCTCTAGTGTTTTGGAGCAGCTAGTAGGAAAAACTAGAAATTGTGAAATGGTAACTCATACCAAGCTTTGAAATTTCTCCTGTAACTACTTGTTAAAATGTACTTTGAAAATAATTGCTTTTTCATTTCTGTATATGTGTTATATTTCACAATAAAAATGTTAAAATAAAAAAGATAAAGGAGTCAGTAACAAAAATACAACTCCCATGAACTTTTATCTATTAATAACATAGACTATAAATATATATATAAACCAAAATAAGTGGCCAGAAAATAAAAGAAAAAGTATATAGAAACAAAATATAAGTAGAACATTTCAACAAACCTCCTTAGTCCTCATTTCAAATAAAATATTTTAAAATATTTAATTCCATTAAAATTTAAATTTAAGTTTATATGTTTATATGACTTTTTTTTAGGGCCAGAGTCAATGCCCAAGCAGAGACAGCTAAAAATTTGCAAACACAGCCATAATTTGGAGTATACATGATTATAGTCAGGAGAGTAAGGGCAGAGAAATTAAATCTCAGAACACAGAAAGCTGCTTTTTAAGACATTTTTAGTTGGTTCAACCAAACTGGGAAATGATTAGAGATCGGTATAAGGGTCTTTGAATGTGACATGTTTACTCATTTTCTGCATGTTAACATATTAGGATTTCCCCAGAGGACAATTTAGATGATGTATGCATCTGTAGGTAGTGTTACAATTTCAGTTAAGCAGGTGGTCCTGAAATCAGATGGACTTGGCACAAATTTCAGCTTCCGTTTTCTCATCTGAAAATAAAGTTAATAATATTGCCTACTTTGAAGGGTCGTTGTGAGAATTTAAGCACATAAAACATGTCAATCTCTTAGTGCAGTGGCTAACACATACTAAGCACTACACCAATGCCCCTCGTCGAATCGCAAAAACTTACCTTTAGCCTTAACTGTTAGATGGCTGGAGCTGAACTGCCTGAGTCCAAGTCCTGGTTTTGCTGTGTTACCTGAGATAGCTTACCTCATCCCTGTGGTGTTTGATTTCCTCATTTGTGGCGTGGCAATAATATAGTATCTAACCTATATGCTCATTTTGAGGTTTAAATGTCTTAGGACATATTAAGCACCAAATAAGGGTAAAAACATGGTTTTGTTACTGTTATCCAGAGTTGTGCCAAACATGGTCTCAGATGCAAACAGTGGAATCACAGAGTGAAGGCAGGGATTAATTAATCCCTAGGCTTTCCAACAAGCACCAAAAGAGCAAGTGAGGGTCTTACTGGAATGAAGTAGAGCCAAGGATTTGGAAGCCAGGAAGTAGGTGAGCTAGTAAGGCTCACCACTTAACAGGAGAGCAGCAATTTCCTGAGCTCCTGGGTTTACAGCTAGCACGTATATATGGATGTGTGGGAGAAATTATCATTTATTCCACATCTGTAATGTCATACTGTGCTATTCATTTTCCAAGCATTATCTAATTCAATCTTACCAGTGACCCCATGAGCCAGGTATCATTATTCCAATGTATAGTGAGGAAAATGGACTCCAGAGAGGTCAAGCCAATTGATTAGGTCAAGGAGTTGGTATGTGGAAGACTGAGATGGGGCTACAAACCCAACTCCCAAGCCAATGACCTCCCCTCACTACTAGCTTGCCTCCCACAGTGTTGGGAGATGAACATTATGGGATGTTATGGATTGAATCAGGTTCACTCCCCAAGACATGTTCAAGTCCTTACACCCAGCCCTGCAGGTCTGAACCCCTTCGGAAATAGGGTCTTTGAAGATGTTATTAGTTAAGGTGAGGCCAGACTGAATCAGGGTGAGCCTGAATCCAATATGATTGGAGTCCTTATAAGCAGAGGGAATTTGGACTTGGTCAGGAGCAGGAGACAGGAGGAGAGAGACAGGACAGAGAGACCATGGGACATGGAGGCAGGGATGGAGTTAAGGGTTGAGAGAAGCCACCACCATAACCCTACAGACTGCAAAGGAAGCAGGGACCTGCCAGCACTTTGATTCTGGACTTTTAGCCCGTCACATATGAATGTGAGACAATAGATTTCTGTTGTTGAAGTCACAAAGTCTGTGGTATTTGTTATAACAACTCTGGAAAACTAAGACATGAGTATTATCCCACTTCGCGTTAGGAAAGGGGTCAGCCCTAACTTTGAAGTGGGACAGCATGGGAAATAGTTATGCTCACGGATATACAAATGATTCAGATTCTTCTGATAAGATAAAGAATTTATTAGCAATTATTCATGCTATTTAACTGAGAGAAAAAAGCTCCTTGCCTCTAGAAAGCTTTCTATGTCCATTCCCAAGATACAGGATACTTACCTAGCCAAGCCTGATTTTAACCTGACTTCATCATCTCTCAACCCCACCCCCACACACCCCAATATCACTCTAGGAAATCAGTTCCAAGGCCGTAATGTTTGAGGCTCAAGTTCCTTCATTTCTTGCAAGGCTGCACTACAAAAACTAACTCCGCTATCTTCACAGCCCCCATTCTCCTGAATAAGTACATTTGGAACAGGAGACATTCTGTGATTGTTGCTACAGTTTATGGACAACTGCGGGCTTGTCTAAAATACTTCTCTGCATAGTTTCTATCTTAGATGGTTATTTATTTGGGTTTCACTGTGTTTCCAATTTTATGCATGTTCATAGAAGGAGAATAGGTAAAATAAATCAAATTAGTGCTCACCCCTTTAGTATGGCTCTCCTGGCTGGTGACTTCTGATTGGCTGAGAGGTAAAAATCCTCTGGTCCTGTGTCCTAGTGGTAACACTGCACTCTTGAGCCTCACTAAGTTCTTATGAGTTATTTTTTTTAATACACAACCCCGGTCCTTATCCTAGTTCATTCATTCTCACGTGTCATTCTCATTTGCTCCTTCCCTCTTTCCCTTTACTTCTTTTCTCTATGGAGGGCTCAAGCAGCTTCCTAGAAAAAGCTACAATGTAATTCATAAGACTAAATCAATGTGAAGATTCACTGCACTGTGTATAGTTGCCAATTCAGTTTTCCAAAAGAAAGAACAGAAATTATTAAAGAATCATCCAGCTTTGTTGAGACCCAGGCAATTAGTTTCTTGAAAGTTGCAGAGCCATTTAAAGTAGCTACTGCTTATTTGCAGAATTAGAAAGCCTTGGCTATTATTTCTTGTTGAACAAACTTTGACCACACTCAGACTGGGGAGCTCTATACAAAAGATGCATAAGCCTGAAAAAAAAATTTTAAAAAAAAAAACTGATTAAATTTTAACCAGCTGCTGGGCAGATAGTTTGCCTGAGGCACATTTGTCAGTTTCAAAGGGTCTTTTTATTAATTTTGCATTTTGTATTTTGTTAGTGGAAAGCGCTCCCTCTTTGGGGACTGCCAAAAGCTATAGGCTGCAAATCTTCAAGCAGCCCAAGGACGCTTCTGAGAATGCCAAGTAGATTTGGATTCCTGAGCATTCCCCATTACATGAGCTTTATCGGTCCTAAAATATATTAACTTTAGGGGTAAGCTATTTGAATTAACTTTACAGGATCCCAGCTGACTCTGTTTTGGTTAATTGGATCCTGCAATTTATAAGACTATGCACGAACCTGCTGTGTGAACTTGAGAAATTTGCTTTACCTCTCTGAGACTCCCAATTTCTGATCTATAAAATAATAATAATAGGGTGAAGAGTTTATCTTTAAGGTCCCTATAGCATGGGATTAGCTGGTTTATGACCAGTTGGGGAATTCTCATGCAATAAAATTCTAATGTGTTTTTCCTCTTTGTTAGTGGAATTACAACAGAATAAATTTTAAACTATCATATTAATGATGATATCAATGATATTATTAATAACTAGAATTTATTAAAATTTTTATATTCCAAATTCTATATTAAGCACTTTACATGAGTTTTAATATTGATTTTTCACAGAAAACTAATAAGATGGGCGCTATCATCATTCCTATAATATAGGTAAAGCAACTGAGACTATGGAAGATTAAGATATTTACCTATACTTAAATAGTGAATTTGAGCCAGGACTTGAAAGAAAGCCTGCTTGAGACCAGAAGCTGTTTCCTTTCTCTGGATGTGTCAGCTTCTGTCTCTGGGTTAGACATGTACTCTGAATTCATATGTCTATTTCCAAATTTGAAGTCCCTCTTCAATTGGACTTGGTGAAAATATTTGTATTGAACTCCATGGTATCCTGAAAGATTCACACAAGCCTCTCTCGGTTAGGGGGCTGCCCACAGCATAGAGGCAATTTGTGAAGAAGAGGCAGACTCAGGGGTTAAATGGAAAATGCAAACCTCTTCTGTGATGCTGGGAATTTCATAAGTTCCACTCAGGTATCTTCAAACAGCATTAAATACAAAGTAAAAAAGTCTACCCTCGGGCTAGAATTTGTAGTTGACTTACCTGCAGGAGAATATGGCTAAATTTCTGCCTGATGACAAAGAATCGGGGCTTACATTTACAAAGTGGAAGGGAAAAGCAATACGCATATAAATATATTTTTTCTGAATGCATATTTCCTTTTTGTATTGCAACTTTTCATATATATTTTATACATAAATATATCGTTTCACCAGTGAGACTTTTTATGCCAAATCAATACCTGGCAGACTGGCTTTTGCATTATTTAATGTCCTTACCTATTGGGAGGGACAAGGTACTAGCAGCCTCAATGCAGTTTTATTTCCATGGTCTTCATATTCCTGCAGAGGATTCTTTTTCTTTCCTTCTGAAAGCAAATTCTCTGCGGCAAGTTGCTCCAGCATGAATATACTGCTGCTTATCTGGCTTGGGTTCTTCAATTGTGATGATTTAACCTATTGATTCAAAAAAATGGGAGAGGAGGAGTAAACTGCATCAAAATTTTCCTGTGATACTCAGAGTGAAGGAGTAGGACATGTCCCAAGAGGACTTGTCGGATTCTTTTTAATTGATACTCTTGGATTTTCTGAAACCGTGCTGGCTGCTGGTCAGTGTACTGCAGCTAGCAAGATGCAGTATCTGCTTGGGCTGCTGAAGTTCTCTAAAGAACTTCTACATCAGTGTTAGTCACAAGAAAGGGAAATACATGTATTTGTGATAATATTTAAAAGTTATTTAGTAACTGTCTATGGGCTTAAAAAAACTTACAAAGCAGAGGAACTTCAAATACATTTGACACATCGTTTCAAATTTAAGAATGTTATACTCAGGAAAATGATGTCATTTTCAGGAGATTATACTGCAAATTAGTAGCAGAGTCCAGCCTAGGGTCAGGCTTCTTTTTGATCCAGTTCTCTTTGTAGTGCACCTGCATTTCCCAAAGTTCTGATTTTACCTTTATTTGGTTTGAGTTTACTACATGAGATTCTTGTAAGTTTAGAATTGCTCTGTTTTCCTGGTCAATTGAAACTTTAAGTAGTGGCCTTCTCCATATTTAATAATGCTTCTTCTTGTAAGGTCCAATATACTAGTTATCTTTTGTTGAGTAACAGATAACTACAAAACTTGCCAGTTTAAAACGACATTCTTTAATTATCCCACAGTTTCTGTGGGGTCAGGAAACCAGGCATGGCTTAGCTGGGTCCACTGCTCCACCATCTCTTGCAAAGCTGCCGTCAAGCTACTAGCATGCAGGGTCTGCGGTCTCATCTGAAGGGGAAGGATGAGAATGGAAAGAATCCCCCTCCACTCTTACTCAGTGTTAGCAGCTTTTCAGTACCTCATGGGCAGTTGGGCTGAGGGTCTCAGTTCCTCACTGGTGTTGGCCAGAGGCTGCCCTCAGTTCCTGGCAATGTGGGCCTCTCCAGGATGGCAGCCAACTTCCTCAAAGTGTACATGCCAAAAAAGCAATAGAGAGAATCTGCCAATAAGACAGACATTACAATCTTTTGTAATATAATCATGGAGCTGACCTCCCCTCAACGTTGCTGGTCAGAAGCAAATGACTCAAAGGAAGGAGATTGCACAGGCCTGTGAAGATCAGGAGGTGGGGCTCACTGGGGACCACCTTAGAGGGTCCCTCCCACGTCTAGTTGGTTTCATTATAATATAAGCATGTCTACTTTCTTTCAGTTAATATTTGCCTGGTGTCTCTTCTAAGATTTTACTTTAAAATTTTTGGTTCATATATTTTAGAAATGTCCATGTAAAGAGCTTATAACTAGATTTTGTTGTGTTACCCAAGCAAACCATTTCTGCCCTTAAGTGGCCCATTGAATCCATTTATGCTTATAGGGGTTATTGATGTGTTTGGGTTTATTTTTGCCCTCTTATTTTTTATTTGACCCATATGTCCATGCTTCTTTTGTTGAATGAGGACTTCTCTGTTTCTTTTCTGTTTAGATTTTTCCCCTCTAATGATATGAAAATTAGAGTCTTGATTCTATATCTAGTGATTATACTGACAGCCATCACTTTAGTCAAGAAGTGATAGTCATTCTAATTGTCACTTTTTTATAGGTCACCTGTCTTTTTTCCCCCCTCCCTGTGGATTTTGATAACTTTTGTTTGTTTTTGTCTTTGACACTCTGCTTTCCCTAGTGTAGATTTCTTTTCATTCACCTTTGCTGATAAACATTTTTTTCTGGATCTATAGATCTATGTCTTTCATTAGTCATGTGCAGTTCTCACACACTATCTTTTAAAATATTTCTTTTCCACCATTTTTTCTATTCTCTTATTCTGGAACTCTGATTACATGCATATTAGACCTTCTTATTCTATCCATCACATTTTCAATTTCTCATAATTTCAATTTTCCTTTTTGTGATATACATTGGATAACTATTTGTAATATATCTTACAGTTCATTAATTCTCTCTTTAACTTTATCTTATCTGCCATTGGCCATATCCAGTGAGTATTGTTAAAAATATTATTTCAATGATTATCTTATACCTTTTCTAATCTGCCCGGTCATTTTATAATTTTTAGTCACTTGCTTTGTGTATGTGTAGTTTAAAAAATATTTCACATGTAGTTAGGTATACATTTTATCTGAAAATTGCAATATCTAAAGTTTCTGACTTTCTTAGTCTAAGTTGTCCAGGAATCAGAAGTTATATGTTACACTATTTTTAGAGACTACAAACCTAGGGAGCAGTATTGAGGGCAGAAGGGGGTGAGGTGGGGAAGGAGGGACAGTCTAAATAATGATGTATCATTGACGCTGATTGCCACTAAATGCAACTGAGTTTCCATGGTGTAGGACTGTCATGAAAGAAGTCATATAAATTGCTTCCCAGGACCATCCATCTAGGCAGAAAGATGAGAAAGAATTTGTCCATTAGTTCTTCTCTCCCATTGGTCAAAGTTTTTCCCCATGGGGCATTGTTTCCCCCATACTCTGGGTTTCACCCGTGTAGATGCTGAGTAGGGTCTCAGCATCAAGAGGGAAGCCCTGGGACAGGAGGTGAGAACCTTCAGGATGTACTCTTTTGAAGTCCATGAGAGTCCACACAGAGCTGGTCATGATAGCAGTAACACCAGTGAGACAGTCAAGCTCAAGCATATCTGAACCACACAAGAAATATCAAGTACAGGGTCCAAATCTGATGTTAGTTGTTTTCTGCTGGTTTTTACTCATGATGGTTCCTGTCTTTGTATGTTTGCTGATCT
Source organism: Myrmecophaga tridactyla (assembly GCA_004026745.1). Classification (NCBI taxonomy): domain Eukaryota; kingdom Metazoa; phylum Chordata; class Mammalia; order Pilosa; family Myrmecophagidae; genus Myrmecophaga; species Myrmecophaga tridactyla. Next base: position 47,763 of record PVIY010009032.1, read on the forward strand.
TTCATTATACAGTCTTAGTTGATTGATTTTCAATTATGGGAATTCTATGTGCCCTAATTTGAGGATGCTTTCTTCTAGAGATAACTTGTATTTGCTTTTGCCAGGAGCCAGGGGGCTGCTACTTTCCTAGGACCTCTTTAATTTCATGGAGTTCCAGCCTAATATGAAAGCCTATGGACAAACAATGGCCTTCTCAGCTGGCCCAGGGCTTGTTAATCAGAATACAGGACTGACGCTAGTATTTACTTCAGAGAAGCCTTGCTTCCATACACCTGTACACCGCACAGGTCACACTCATGCATTTGATCTTTTTTCTTTTGAATGAGAGGGTGGGTGCTTGGAGATTTCTCTTTCTGAGAGCCCAGCGATGCATTCAAAAGTATGTTTTATGCAGCACATAGTTAGTGTGCACTGAGAGAGCACTTTTGAGTATCTAATTGCCGTACTCTCAGAAGAGAAGTCGCTTTTTGTCCTTTTTCATAAAAAGAAAGGGGTGAGAATTACAGTGGCCAAAGGGGAGCATCAGGAGATAGCGGAATATTGTTTTGGTCCCATTCTAGACCAGGATTTAAAGGCAGCAGCTGTCCTCTCATAACTGTCTCTAGTAGCATGTTGGACCATTCCTCCTGCTTCCTCAGGGCCTAAATTAAGGCTGACCTTGGAAAAGAAATGATCAAAACCAAGTCATCCAAGGTTCCTGAGAGCTGAGGCCTAAAGCCTGCTGGGCATTAGCCATGCTTCACACCCACTCTCTGTAGTGTGGCTCTGGAGCAGGTGCGGTTTCGAGGCAGCACTGACCACAGGTGTGAGTGATGCAGGCAGACAAGTGTGAGAATGAAAACTACAGGTGTTAGCAGCATGACCAGGTATGTAAGGAGCACATCTGGCCACTAAACCCCAGGGGCTGGCCTTCTCCTGCTGGGAATGGAGTGGAATGGGCACAATCTACACACAGAGAGCAAAACTCCTGTAGAGATGAAACTGGGAAGTGATTAGACATAGGAGGTAGGGGTGGAACCCAAACACCCCAAGCGCTTGTCAAGAGGACACTAAAACCAAAGAAAATTGAGGCATGGTAGCTCAGCTGGGAAGAAAAGTGAAATATAAAAGTTTAGAAAGAAGCAGGTTCTGTGCAAATAATACAAGAATACAAGGAGAATGGGATTAGGCAGAATGTAAGAACAGTAGAGACTTAAGTATCATCCAGCCGGTGTTTCCATCCCAGGACACCTGGTGGCATGAGAAGCTTTTATCTAGTGAAAGGGCATGGCTTAAGTGAAACAGAATCATCAATGAGGAAGTTACTTCACTTTCACATCTACTTCAATTCTCCTGTTTACCAAGGAGAAAGCTTTAGGTGACTGTAACTGTGTTTTTAACACCTCTGACACTTGCTATTTTCTGTTTTTAACAAAGGAAACAGCATTTTTTTTAGGCAAAATGCCCAGCTAGAATCTAACGACCTTGTTTTGTTTTCACCGAATTTTTGTGGGGCGTTACTTTTTAGGTTTGTCAAGTTATATGCCTGCAATATACAGTCTCCTTTTCAAGTAAAATTAATTAAGAGAAAAAAATTAAACAAAAAGTAATGTCGATGGCAAATTAGGTATGGCACAATCATGAAAACGTTATGAGGCAGACCAAAATTAGGAAACACTGACTTGATAGAAACCTCTGATTTTATGGCTCATACACAGGACAAATAATGAGAAAGGAAATTACCTTCTCATGGTCACACATCCCATTAGTATCAGAGCAGATAATACACCCCAGTATGACAACACCAAATACATGGGACCAGTGAGCTCAGATTTCCAGATGGATTTGTGGTTATGTAAGAACAGAGAGGTACCACTTCTCTTGCAGAGCTACAGGGAAGCAGAAAATCCCCAGAGGACAAATAGCTACTTGTTGCATCTAGAGAGATGAGGGTGAGGAAGCTTCAGAGAGACTTCTAAACCCCAATATAGCTCAGAAGTAAAGGAGAGACTTACTGATGGAAGAGACCATGCAAATGGGAATGGAGAGCAGCTTGGCATCGACCAAATGCAATATAAGAAATCTCAAAGGATGGCTGAGTTATAGAGGACAGGAGTTACATTTTCTGCACATGTTTAGTGGACTGAAACTCACATCCAATTTGAGAAGTAGGAATAAGGGTTTGTGTGTACTTGGAATAGAGAGCAATTAAATATTGAGTCTGTGAAATGGCATTTTGGTAATGTCTTAGAGACTGACTGGAAGGGATTCCAAAAGGCAGAAGTGTGGTGGAAGGACCAGACAGGTAATCGCCCAGGACTTTCTTTAGTAAAGCAAAGGAATAAGTTCCCTGAGAGTACGTCAAACAAAATGCAGTGCAAGCTCCCAGGAAAGAGGGATTGATTTTAACTGGAAAAATGAGGGTATTTTCCTAGGAAATGGGTCATGTGAACCAGTCTTGGTGAGGAGAGAATACTCTGACTCTCAGTTTAGCCTCTCAGGGGGTTGATGTCTGGGTGTCCAGATTGTACAAATGTACGTGACAGAGTGGCCTGATGGTCCCTAGCATGTGTCCCATTCTGTGGACTGTGCAGAGAAAGGATAATTTTGGGGCATTGATTTGGGGATAGATTATGAGGTCATGATTTATAGGGACTTCAGAGTTCAATAAACCGGGACTCAAATCAATGACCTCTCTAAGTCTCAATTTTTCTTATCTAAAGAATGGAATGATAATAGCTACGTCACATGATTGTTGGGAGAAATTAGACAATAAAAGACCTAAAGCCTGGCAAATAGTGCCTAGCATAGAGAGAGGTCTCAATAGCTTTCCTTCCCTTTCTTCCCCAAAAGAAGAGAGAGATTTTCTCCTCTCTGTATCCTTCCTTGTGCCTAATGTAGTGCTTTGTATATAATAGGGGCAAAGGAAAGTGTCTTTCTTTTACTCGCTCTGATTTAAAGAACATGTATAATTGAAAAACAGTCGAACAAAATCTCATTGGTGGTATCACCCAACTGTTAGTTGAACAGATCAGAGAAAGTTTCGATTAAGGAGTGCAGTGTTTCTTTCTTCGGCTGTCAGTCAGCACAAAGGTAATCCCAAGAATCAAGGCACTGAAAAGTGAATTTCTGGCCGAACTGATCACAGCAGCCCTGACACCACACAGCTGCTGCTTTCCATAATCAATGCCAGAGCTTAGTTTATTCACCTTATGGGTCCCTTGTGAAATTCTGAACCTGGTACCGAGACAGTAACATTTCCCCTAATTGATGCATGTTTGCTCTGGGAATTGCATCCTGTTTGATTAATTTTGGGTTTGATAACCCTCCTCCTGGTGCTATGATTTTCATGATATTCTTTTGATTCTTTGCATGTGATGGGGGGAGAGGGGTCTGTAGGCGCGGAACTGGGTCCTAAAGCCAGCCTTCTGACGAGGGGATGAGTTTTCTTAAGAAAGGATAGGCATCTGATTGACTGAGTGCATCCTGATGGAACATTTTGTCTTGGTGTTAAGAAGGGATGGGGAGTAATATTGAACATCAGATTGTGGGTTAGATACTTTATGCACAGAATTACATGGTTATTATAGGTGCCATTTTTTAAATGAGGAAAGTGAGGCACAGAGAAATAAACATCACAAACGTGGTAAAGAGTAGAGCTTTAATTCAGGTCTCATTTCTTTTCCTCTCTGCTACACTCTAAAAAAAACTAGAATAGTTTTATAAACGCATAGACTTTCTGGGAAAAGAAAATTAATTTTCTGCAATTCTGTCATTACCACTCCTAGTTCTCTGATGTATTTTCTTGCTTTTTTTCCCCTTCATATGTTTTGGTCAGTTGTAATCATACAAGTTCAAGGCATTATACTCTAAATCTTTAAAGACAGATTTTCTTAGAAATAGACAGTTTCGTCAGATTGCTCAGGATTAAAAGTTTTACCTCCATTTATTGAACCCAGGCCTGTAGTTATAGAAACCATGTAGGGGTTTAAATGGAGACCCTCTGATGCCCAGATCCCAACAGACCCAGTAGAGTTATTTTCTTAATAATGACTTCAAGATACAGGAAAACCTCCTTACAGTGAAACAAATCTGTCCTGCATCTTCCCGTCTAGGATTTCCAATCCATATCTCCTTCTCAGGCCTCTTCCCTGGGTTTGTGGAGTAACGTATCCAGTGTTGTTATTTTATTTCTTCAGTTTGTGTCTCAGCAAGAACGCTCAGTCTCTTTTCAACTAGCACTCTCTTTTGTCTATGTGTGAAAGTGCAATAGCAGAAAGCCTTGTGATTCTGGGCCAATGACTTAAACTTAGTTAGCCTCGGTGTGCTGGTTTGAAAGGAAGTATGCCCCCTAAGAAAAGCCATGTTTTAATATAAATCCCATTTCATAAAGGTAGAATAATCTCTATTCAATACTGTATGTTTGAAACTGTAATGAGATCATCTCCCTGGTTGATGTGATTTAGTCAAGAGTGGTTGTTAAACTGGATTAAGGGACAACATGTCTCCACCCATTTGGGTGGGTCTTGATTGGTTTATTGGAGTCCTATAAAAGAGGAAATATTTTGGAGAATGAGAGATTCAGAGAGAGCAACACTACGAAGCAGAGAGTCCACCAGCCAGTGACCTTTGGAGATGAAGAAGGAAAACGCCTCCCAGGGAGCTTCATGAAACCGGAAGCCAGGAGAGGAAGCTAGCAGATGACACCGTATTCGCCATGTGCCCTTCCAGCCGATAGAGAAGCTCTGACTGTGTTCGCCATATGCTGTCTCACTTGAGAGAGAAACCCTGAACTTCATTGGCCTTCTTGAACCAAGGTATCTTTCCCTGGATGCCTTTGATTGGACATTTCTATAGACTTGTTTTAATTGGGACATTTTCTCGGCCTTAGAACTGTAAACCAGCACCTTATTAAATTCCCCTTTTAAAAAGCCATTCCATTTCTCGTATATTGCATTCTGGCAGCTAGCAGACTAGAACACTCGGTTTCCTCATGTATAAACAAAGGGGATAAACACCTATCTAGGAATGGCAGGAGGAGCCCGTAAGATACTGTGGACATCCAGCCTAGAAAAGTGTTCCAATGTGCAACTGAGAGAAGACTCAACATTTGCCTCAACAGCTCAGGGAACCCCAGGCTAAAACAATCCCCATAGAATGCCAGGGCTAATAAGTACCTCCTGCCACCAAATTGCTGTTTCCATTTTGAAGGGGAGAGGGAAGGGGAATAGAGTGGAGCCTCAGAAGATGGGTGCCCCCGACTCTCCAGGTCCAGTACTGAGAGGATCTGGGGTAGAGGGGCTTCTGTTTGCTGGAATGGGGCTACAGAACCAGGACTGGTTCTGCTGAGGCCAGGAAGTCCATGTGAGATGGAAAGATGATCTTGTTCCTTCCCACTGCTGGGTTCCAGGGATCCAGCTGACAGTGTGAAGAAAAGGGGTGTGACTGCATGACAGGAGGGCCAGAGTAGCTGATCGTGACCTCAGAATGACAGAGTACCAACACCATTCCAGGGAATTCACAGACCCAGCTCTGGTATGAGGAGGCAGTCTTGGGTGTTTACTCAGCAGATCCCGTGCCTCCTGACTTTGGCATCTGCTGCCTATGTTTCGTGCTTCAGAAAGATCCAGCTTGGTGCTTTGGGATCCCAGGTTCCACCACCCCGGTTCTTCTACCTCCTGGGGTACTCACAGGGGTGTCAGGCTTCACTTATAGGGCAAGAAAAATAAACCCATCTGAGTTGGCCAAGAGCTAAGGAAAAGGAGAAAACATTTTACTTGAGATTCTTTGGAGCATTTATATTTATGCTTTTGGTCAGGGAAAAGTGGTCCTAAGCTTGATAATAACCCTCCTGTGCATTTAAACTGCAGTTGAGTAGGGACTTGAGTTGGCATATAGAAAGGACTGTCACTTCACCCTGAATAAGGACAGGAGTTTAGTTGGGGAGGGTGGAGTGGAAGAGGGACCACTGAGCTGCCCACAGGGAGCTCATGTTCTAATTTACAAGACCAATATTAGTGTTACTGTACCTCCTGGTTTGTCAAGACCCACCCAATTTATGCCTCTTATCCCTGCATACTTATTAGACATGATCTCTTTCACTCTAAGATCTTTCCTGATTTAGAAAATAAATTCATTACCATCTGTGATGGTCAGGTTCATGTTTCAACTTGGCAGGTGGTGGTGTCCGGTCGTCTGGTCAGGCAATTGCTGGCCTGTCTGTTGCTGTGAAGACATTTAATGGACTTAAATCATGATCACATTGGCTGCATCCACAGCTGATTGCATTTGCAGTCAGTTAAGGGGAGTGTTTTCTGCAATGAATGATGTTTAATCTAATCACTGGAAGGCTTTTAAGTAGAGTGCAGAAGAGACAATCATTCCTCCTGCTTCAGCCAGCCAGTGTCTCCTGAGAGTTCGTTGAAGACCTTCATTGGAGCTGCCAGCTCATGGCCTGAGCTGGACTACACATCCCCATGGTTACGTGAGACACTTTCATAAATTTCATATTTACAGCTATCTTCTGCTGATTCTGTTTCTCTAGAGAACCCTAGCTAATACACCATCCTACCAATATTAGTAAAAAGGTATTGATAACTTTCTAAGTGAAGATAAGAATACAAAATGTGCAGAGGGCTTTGGGTAAAGAAGTTCTGCTTCTATTTAGGGAACCCCAGGGTGTCTGGGAGAAGACTTATAGCAACTGAGCAAGTCAGATGGCCCACTGGTCAGGGCTTGTGTGACATTTAACTAACAAAGACAACCTCATCTGATAGTAACTCATGCAGCTGATGCCCGGTGCCAGGGATTATAGTTCCTTGCAATGAAGACTCTGCATCCTTAGCTCTCTGGCTTCCTGTCTGCTGGTGCCAGACCAATTCCACTGGCCAGGAGATTGACATATATTATCTTGCAGACACTCAGCATAAAGCCTCATCCTTCATATCTTAAGCAACGTATCCAGAGTATTGCAGCATGGGATGGAGTGTAGGGCAGTGATGTCAGATGGGGGATGGGATGCATGTGCAGCCATTGCCCTTGCTGGGCTGAGCTGGGCCAGTAGATTTGCTTAGTGCTCATGTGATTTGGACCATTTATTTGTCTGGGACACTGAGGACAGTCAGTGCTTCCATTTATTAGGAATATAGGGGAAAGCAAAGTAAGCATTGTTTCACTTAATGCAAAAAATGCAAATCAAAAGTACCCAGGGGGGAAGTAAATATATTCCATGGAACGAGAAAGGTCATTTCATGTTCTCTGAGAGGACAGGAGAGGGAGGAAGCAATAAGTCACATTTCTGCAAGTCAGATCTGAGGAAGCAGAAAAGGATAATGGATAAAGGAAGAACCAAGCCATTGTTGCTTTCCCTAATGCCATTTTAGTCAGTCAATTGGCCTATCAATCAATCTACAAATCAATCTATCAACAAGCATATTTGAGAACCTGCTGGGAGTTAACCACTAGGAAGGGGAGAGAAGATACCCAAGCCCCGTCTTTCTCACTGACAAGCTATTTCTTCAACTGGAAAGTGGAAAGATGAGTAGAAAGCACATGTCCTTGTCTTCCCAAGCACATCTTAGCTGCAGACTCTGATCTCTGACCCAATCCACACTGTGCATGTGGAATAGAAAAAGTATCAGAGCCTCCAGCAGGCAAGGGAAGAGATTAGTTGTGCTGTTAACAGTCTGAGATCCAGTGTCTTTGGAGCTTATCCCAGAAAATAGTTTTCCCTTTAATTAAAGACTATTCTCAACCCCTGCTCAGATCTCAGCCTCAGCTTCCAATTCAGCTTGATAGTTTCTGTAGTTATAAGATGATGCATGGGCTTTGCAGACTGTTAGTCCTGCTTTTGAGTCCTGCCTCTGCCATTTTCTGACAGTACTGAGTCAGTTACATGGTCATTTTCTGCATAAAGGAAATGATAATCTGCCACTTGAAGGTTGCTGTGAGGAATTAATGAGCTAATTGGCTACAGTGCCTAACATAAAGAAGAGATTCAGCTGATTGCCAAAATAGTGGTAGTTGTTTTCTCTACAAAGAATGGATTCCTGTTCTAGGGAATAAAGCCTATGGTGAGGTCTGCAGTCATCCCTAATTCTTCTTACTGTGGTCAGAGATGGCTTCTTCAGCTACAATTTGGTTTCTTCTTCCAAAAGGACTAACTGGAGAATCAACCCACCTCCTACGTGGTGGGTAACACGGGTAGTAATCAATCCAGAATTTGCTGTGCCTCCTTGGACATCTTGTTAAGGGTTCCTGAGTAACGTAACTGAGGATCAGCTTAAAGTTGACATGGTTCTCCTAAAATGAGTCCATTTGGTTCTTTTTTCTGCTTTCAGGATTCACCTACCTGTCTGTGTTCCTAAGGCTCTTCCCTTCTTCATAGCAAAGCCTCTCCAGTTTAGGATGAACAATGCCAGGAAGTCTGTGCCAAGTGTCAGGTCAGTGGTACAGAAGGCTTGCTGATGGCAACCTTCAGAGGGAACCTGGACAGGAACTGAGTTTCTAAGGATAGGGCGTTGCTTAATGGAAGTGTGGATTTGGGGGTCCTGCTGTAGGTCAGGAATAAGAGCAGTATATTTGGCCACCGTGTAGAAATAGTGAGGAAACTGAGTCTGGCTAGAGGGTCTTGAAGGTCAAATGAAAGTGTTTAGAATTTGCCCCTAGACAAAGGAGAGATGCTGGGATTTCCCAATACAAACGTGCTCTGAGATAATTTATCTTCTCAGAATAGCCTATCACTAAAGATTACCTGCAGCCGATTAGCTAGCTAGAACACTGCCCTGTATCCCTGGTCCTGTTTGCGCCTTATTAGCTCCCTATTATGCTTGTCAATTGTGACTTTCCTTCTTTTCTCTGCCACTTTCTATTGGGTTTCTTCATTCTTTCTTTTTTTGGAATCCCATCCTCTTTAGCAAGAATAATCTCCCATCACATGCACAGGTATTTCCTTTCTGCTGTCCTTTTCCATCATGAACTTTCATAAGTATATTTTTCCCCACTCTCCTTATGAGTCAGAGAAGTCAGACATCGTTGATTAAAATTCAGTATTATCCTTATTTTTCTGTAGAGAAATGTGGTTGCCTATCATCCTCAACATGTTAACTTCACCTTTTCTTGATTAGCTTTCAGATTATTTTATATCCAAAGACCATATCATACTCTCAATGATTAAAGAAAATTCATTTTGGTTACTTTAGAAAAGAGTTCATTTAATTTTACCAATATATTGTATTTTTCAATATGTCAGGAATTGGGAAACTGGATAGGCTACAATTTCACTGAAATCATTTTAGCCCCCTAAGGATTTTTGAGCTACAAATTTCTGGATCCTGACTCTTTATTTTTACTCTACACACATGTTTGGAACATTACCCTTGAAGTAGCGTTAACTTCCAAATCCCAAACCAGGATAGGGTCTAAAAAAATGCATTAGTTTTCCCTATTTTTACACTTATTTTTATTAGAAATCAAACTACCTTAACACTTAAGGATATTGGATTGGAGTGGACTGGTCACCTTTAAGGGCATTGGACATCTCAGTGAAGGAGAATGATATGACAAATCCTAAATCTGACTCGTACTTCTATTAAAATATGGAAGTGATGTATGACTGTACTTAAAATTGTGCTGACTAGTCACAAGACAGACGATGAAACTCAAAGTTGGTATTGCAGGTTGTGAAATTCTATCAGCTGAATAAAAATGAGCTCTAATGTCACAGTTGTGACACTGATCAGGATCCAGGAATTGGAGGACCCAGGAATCTTGGAATTTCCCTTAATGTCTAGCTCCCTTTGACCTCCCATAGCCCATCAAGCATCCTTTCTTCCTTGTCTCATACAGCTCTTTTCCTTCTACTTTCAGACCTTAAAAGAGAATCAAATTGTCTTTATCCTTTATTGTAGGCATATCACTAGAGTTAGACCCTAGCATAGCTCCTGGGTCCAATTACAAATCAAATGTAGGAGATTATTCCCCTCCCCTCCCCCAGCAAAAAGCTACTAAAGTCCAAAGTATCATCCTACAAGGGTCCCCATTGCTCTTGCTTCCTCTAATCTAACATTTTAAAACATAACAATGCCCTGGTGATGAAAAGAGTGGGAGTGAGCCAGCTTTCATATACAGAGAAGGGACAGGGTGTTTAAATGTGCATAAAATTTCTGGATAATTTGGTAAAATGCATCAAACAACTTAAAAAATGTTTATGCCCTTTGAATTGGTAATACTGTTTCTAAACATAAGTCCTAAGGATATAATAATGCAAATGCATAGAGATTTAGCTACAAGAATCTTCATCATACTATTAAAAGAGCAGAAAATTAGATAAACATATTTCCCAACAGAAGGAGATTAGTTGAATAAATTTTGGTATAGCTATGCGATGGAAATTCTTTGCAGCCATTAAAGCATTATAATATGGCAGACTATTTTTTGGTATGGAGAAATGATCATTGTACTTTTAAAGTAATTCAACAGGTTGTAATGCAGCACAACGAGTAGGATTTCTCATATTTGTGTATGTTTGAGTGTTTTGCCTAAATAAGCTTGGAGGTATTCACACCAAAATATTCACAATGCGTATCTTCAAGGGAGGTGTCATGAGTGATTTGTATTTTCTACATTATCTCCCTGTCTTTATATCTAGCTCAATCTTTCCAGGAACTTTGTATCACTTTTGTAGTCAGAAAAAAATATGTAGCTATCTAGTATCTCATTTTTTCAGAACAGGAAAAATGTTCTCTTCCTGCGATGATAGGTGATTGGGATGAGAATCTTTCTGGTACTCATTTCATCCAAGAAGCTTATTTCCAGATAAAAAAATAGAAGGACTCACAAAGCCAGTCAGAATATACTGAAGAAGTGCGTTCCAGAACCTCTGTGATTTCATTGACATTTCCTTCTCTCTGAGGTGGCTCCTGTAATATCAAAAGTTCCAATAATTTAAACTTGTGGTTTTCAAAATCTGCATTTCGATCACATATTTTTATCATATAGTAAATATACAACATTTACTCACAACTACTCAACTTTGTCGTTTTACCATGAAAGCAACCATAGACAATAAGGAAAAAAAAAAGAGCCTGGCTGTGTTCCAATAAAACTTTATTTGAGGTAATATTGAAGATGCTGTTGGGGTGAGCAGGAATGTGGTGGGGCCCATTCCACTATTATTGCCTAACCTGAACTACATCCAAAGCGCTTCCATTTTTAGTGCTTTGTTATTTTGATGTGTTTTAATTGTGAAAGGGTATAGTGTTCTTTTCTTTCCATTTGTTGATATGATCCCCAACCTCTCGGTTAAGCTGTGTCAGGTTGGAAATACTAGAAATATAACTCAAAATGTTTTTAAAATGGAATTTATTTACTTTCATAATTGTGAAGTCAGAATGTGGGACAAGCTTCAGCAATGGTTTGATCAGGACTTCTGTTAGTTTCTCTGATATTCTCAGTACTTTTCCCCTCTCCTTTTATTGGATTCTTTCTCAGCCTGGCATTCCTAAGGATTGCTGTCTCGGTTACAAGCAGGGAGAAACAGTACATCGGCCCCCATGACCATCAAACCAAAGTCCTGAACTTTGCTCTGATTAGACCATCCCAGAACAAATCACTGTGGTCACTGGTATGTCATGCACCGCTTAGCATAAGCACCACTGGCAAAGGGTCGGTGGAGTTGCCTTGCTTGTCTTAGACCTGCAGATTATGGCCATAGACCAAATTTATCCAACAGACTGTTTTTGTAAATAAAGTTTTATTGGAACACAGTCAGGCTCTTTTTTTTTTTTCTTATTGCCTATGGTTGCTTTCATGATAAAACAAAAAAGTTGAGTAGTTGTGAGTAAGCTTATGAAGCCTAAAATATTTGATACCTGGCTCTTCACAGAAAGGTTTGCTGATCCCTGGCTTAGATCAATCAAGTCCCACCACTAGGGCTGGGAGTAGAGTCTACTCAAATCTTAAGGCTGCTGCAATTGGGGAGGGTAGAACAGATGTAGTACCTGCTCTGCACTCTGCAACCCATTGGGATAGTTCCACTTCTGAGGTTTGTATTGACAGTTCAATTCATATGAACCCTTCAAGTCCACCCCCTGCTGCCTCTTACCACCATAGAGAGGCCTGTGTTAGGGTTAGGTTCTATCAGCCAAGTTAGGGTTTAGTTCATTCCCCAACAAATCCCACTCACATCTAACCTACCCCACCTCCATCCTATCTTCACCTCAGTGTTATCCTTTTCTTCTCTGGGTCTTCCTGTTATTCAGGGCTTCTCTGCTCAAGTGCTAAGAAGTATATGTTGAAAATAAAGCAAACATAGTTAGGGTCACTCAGCCTCTCCTCCTTGCAGGATAGCTCCGAGGATACCAAGCTAACCCAATAGCCCTAGTTGAGCTTTGTCTTCTAAGTTTACCATCACTTTGCTGCCAAAACTCTCAAAACATTCAACTGCTTTCTCTTTCTCCAAAACCACTGTGTCTGCTCACTTATGGAGGTTGACAATGGTGTCTTAAGTTTGTTGTATATTTACTATATGATAAAGATAGGTATGCATTGGCTTTTTATTTTTAAACAGAGAAGTCATAGGTTTATGGTAATACATTCAGTATGCATGTGTTCATGCATGAAATACAGAATTATCATATATCGCCCTATTGTTAAATCTTGCATTCGTGTGGTTCATTTGTTACAATTGATGAAAGAACATTTTTATAATTGTTCCATTAACTTTAGTCCATGGTTTCCATAAGGGTTCACTCTGTTGTGCAGTTCTATGACTTTTTTCTTTTAAATTTATTCTAGTAACATATATACAGCCTTGGATGGTCTGGGAAGATGGCAGAATAGGATAGGTCAAATCCACCCCTGCTCCAAGGAGCAGCTAGAGAAGGGATGGGATGGCAACTGAGACAGTGATTCCAGGGTGTGAGTGACCTGGGAGGGTCTTCTGAACCACATAGGGAGGTTGCAAAAACTGAGAAACTGAGAAGCAGAGAACCAGAGACTGTCTGGCTAGTGCAAAGAGCCTAACATGAAGCCTATGATAGATCATATGCTGGGGCACAAAACAGGTCTTTATGAATTTAAAAACGCTGAGATTATTCAGAGCGCTTTCTCTGATCACAATGAAATGAAGCTGGATATCAATAACTACCAAAGAACTAGAACTTTCACATATATATAGAGATTAAGTAACACACTCTTAAACAACCAGTGGGTCAAAAAAGAAATGGCTGGAGAAATCAGTAGCTATCTGGAGATGAATGAAAATGAGAATACAACTTAACAGAACTTAAGGGATGCAGCAAAGGCTGTGCTGAGAAGGAAATTTATTGCTCTAAATGCCTATATTAAAAAAAAAGAGAGCAAAAATCAAGGACTTACCTGCTCACCTAGAGGAACTTAAGAAAGAACAACAAACTAGCCCCAAAGCAAATAAAAGAAGAGAAATAACAAAGATTGAAGCAGAGATGAATGAATGGGAGAACAAAAGAACAATAGAAAAAATCAATAAAACCAAAAGTTGGTTCTTTGAGAAAATCAATAAAATTGATGGGCCACTAGCAAGACTGACAAAGAGAAAAAGAGAGAGGATGCACATAAACAAAATCAGAAATGAGAAGGCATGCATAATCACAGACCCTGAAGAAATAAAAGAAATCATAAGAGGATACTGTCAACAACTATATGCCAGCAAACTAGACAACTTAGATGAAATGGAAAAATTCCTGGAGACATAAAAACAAGCTACACTGACTCAGGAAGAAATAGAAGATCTCAGCAAACCAATCACAAGTAAAGAGATTCAATCAATCATCAAAAATCTTTCTATAAAGAAAAGCCCAGGGCCAGATGGCTTCACAGGGGAATGTTATTGAACATTCTGAAAAGAACTAACACCAATCCTACTCAAACTTTTCCAAAAAATTGAGGAAAAAGGAACTCTACCTAACTAATTTTATGAAGCTAATATCATTTTAATACCAAAACTGGGTAAAGATGCTATAAGAAAAGGAAAACTACAGGCCAATCTCCCTAATGAACATAGATGCGAAAATTCTCAACAAAATACTAGCAAATCAAATCCAACAACAAAAGAATTATACACCGCAACCAAGTGGGGTTTATACCAGGAATACAAAGATGGTTCAACATATATACAGTCTTAAATGTCCTCTTTAATCACATCCAAATATATTATTTAATGCAAATAAATGATTCAATTACATTCACAATGTTTTGCTACTATTACCACCATCCCTTACTTATAATTTTTCCCAAATAGAAACTGTACAATTGAAGTATTATCTCCATATTCCCTAACCCCCATTGGCCCCTAGTAACTTATGGCCTAATTTCTAGTTTCTGACTCTATTATTTTGCTTAGTATAATTATTTCTTATCAGTGAGATGCTACAATATTTGTCCTTTTGTGTCTGGCTTAGTTCACTCAATATGATGTCTTCAAGGTTAATCTATGTTGTTGTGTGTATTACAGCTTCCTTGCTTTTTATGGCTGAATAATATTCCACTGTATGTTGTGATGTTTGGATCTACATACCCCAGAAAAACATGTTCTTAGACTTAATCCATTCCTGTGGGTGTGAACATCTATATACAGGACCTTTAATGAGGTTTATTTAAGGTTCATTTAAGGTGTGGGCCAGCTGAATCATGATGGGTCTTAATCCTATTACTGAAGGGCTTATAGGGAAGGCCACAGAAAGGGAGAAAGCCACAGAGGGAACAGCCAGAAACTGAAAGTCACAGAATGCAGAAGGGAAAAGAGAAGCCAGGAGAGGGTGCACTGACCTGTGACAGGAGAGCCAAGGACCAAGGATCACCTGCAGCCAGCCTCAGAACACCAGTCTACTGGGAAAAAGCACCACCTTGATTATGAGATTTTGTACTTCTCTTAGCCTCAAAACCATGAGCCAGATCAAGGCAAGATGGTGGCTTAGTGAAGTGTGGAATATAGTTCATCCTCCAGAGCATCTAGTAAATAGCCAAGAATGGTACAGAACAACTGCTGGGGCCACATCAGTGACCAGACACATAGCATACACCAGTCTGGAAAAGCTGGACCAGCTGTGACCCTGCACAGAACTGTAAGTCCCCCAAACTGCAGAGGTCTACACCCCTCTCCAATGCACAAGGCAGCCTGGGTCCCTGACGGGAAAGGAAAGAGACTTTGTTAGCAGCAGGGGCTTAGCTCATCCAAGCTCCAATTACAGAATTAATTAACAAATTCTGACTACTGAAAATAGGCCCCCAGCTCAGATAAACCTGGAATAAGAGCTAAAGGTACTAGGAGCATTTTCCCCATCAGAGTGGGGGCAGGGCTGATGGAAAAACAAACAAATAAACAAACAAACAAGAATGTGAGTCAATATATTTGCATTGCTTAAACCAACCTGGTATTTCTTTAGTAACAAGGAAACTAAAATTAAAACACATGCATAAACCACATTTTGTTTATCCATTCATCAATTAATGGACAATTCACTTGCTTCTATCTTTTGGCAATTGTGAATAATGCCTCTATGAACACTGATATGAAAATCTATTTGAGTCCTTGCTTTCAATTCTTTTTGGTATAAATCTAGAAGTGGGATTGCTGGATCATATTGGAATTCTATCCTTAGCTTTCTTAGGAACCACCAAACTGTCTTCCATACCAGCTATACTATTTTACAGTCCTACCAGCAAGGAATGAGGTTCCTATCTCCTCACATCCTCCTCTTATTTTCTGCTCACTTATGGAGGTTCTCTTTTTAATAGTAGCTATCCTGATGGGTGTCAAATGGTTTCTCATGTTTTGTCTTGAGTTCCTTAATGGCTAATGATGTTGATCTCTTTATGTGCTTTTTGGCCATTTATATATCTTTTTTTGAGAAATATCTATTGAAATCTTTTACTCATTTTTTAATTGGGTTGTTTTTTTGTGCATTATCCCTTAAACTTCACAAATCTCTAAGAAGTATATGTTAATCATAGACACCCATTTAAGAGATGAATAGATTGAGGCTTAACTAGGCTAATAATTTGCCTATAGTCACAAGTTACTAAGGGGCAAAGCAGAGATTTGAACTCAGGTCTGACTGAGTCCTTGGTGCCATACACTTAACCACTGCAACATATTGCCTTTTTTTGTTTCTAGCCACAAAAGCAACCATTCCCACAGTATTCATCTGGATCCAATCTGACCTCTTCCCTTTCTCAGTTCTGGGAACCTAAGAAATCAAACACCAACTGTTCCATCCTTTCTTACTGGGTTCTGGCATTGTCCTCTCACCAGCGTTCATAGATGTTCGGGAGAACAGGCCAAATCTCTTTGAAATAGAATTAGATGATATCCTTGGAGACTTAATTTATAGACAACAATTGAGAGAGAAACAGTTGACCAGGCATGGGTTTAGGGCCACTGAACAATGGGTCGCCCAAATCTATCCTTTTTCATATATCAATATTTCCATCTGCTAGCAGGAGGTAAGTCCTCAGCCCAGTGGGTCCTGGATAGGATTCCAGCATTCAGCCCATAGGTAGACTGTGAAGGTTGTCATTCCGTCATGGCTTCTCCTGATCCTTAGATCTAGGAAATAAAGCTGAGAAAAAATAAATCTTGCTCCATGTGCATAATGACTTAGATCATGTCAGAACCGTATTTGATTCCATTCTCTGGCTATGTAAACTGGCAAGATACTTCAATTCTCTAGGCCTTGGTTTCCTTATCTTTAAAATGGGGATAGTAATAATGTCTGCTACATGGGGTTATTGTGATGAATGACTGAGGCACATGGTGCCAGGAACATAGTACATGCTTATTAAATGTGAGGTGTGATGAGAGGCCAAGTCCTCATCTCTTTGGCTGAGGTCGTGGACACCTCTCATTTTCCTTCCCTGGCTGACCACGGGGTACAGTCTTGTACCGCCCCCCTGTGTCTCCTCGAATTTTCCAACCCTGCCTCTGAACTCAGTCTGGGATTCTGATGACACCAATTGCCCAATGTGTCTTCCATTAACTGTAAATGTTTGCTTGCTCCTCCTCAGAAAGACCCTGTGCCCTGGGAAATAAATGTCAAAACACCATACCTGTTGCAAAGGGCTTTTCTTCACTTCACTTAAGAGTCCTCAGAGGTCAGAAGAAAATAGATTTAAATGTTTCCCAGTCAAGTGCAGCCCTCACAGGGCTCTACAATGGACCCATGGTGGGAGCTTTTTACACCTTCCCCAATCGCCAGCCACAAATTGATCTAATATTGACTTCCCTGGGGTCTGCTCTGTGTCATTGTAGCCAAGAATAGCAGAGTGCATCTTCCATTAGTTGTGATTAGTGATTAAAACATTTTTTTTTCTTGGAAGGTAAAGGAAAAGGAGTGTCTCCTTGGAGAACAGAACTCAGTACCACATTCTGTGTCTTTTTTTCCTTGGGATTGTAAGGTGTGATTGATGAAGTCAGCTCTCAATACAACCTGTAACAGAATGGACAAATATCTAAAAATAAGTTCAAAGAGGGATAGAGATAGAAGAAAAGGCTTTGGCCGTAAATTATTCATAGAATTCCTCATATGAGCAGAATAGAAATAAGGCTGCCAATTTCTCAGAATTGTGGGCTGCCACAGCCATGGATAAGAACTCCTCAACCTGGTGTTACAGACGGACAAACTGAGACTCAGAGAAGAAGAGCTGGCTGGTCCTGCAGGTCCCCTGACTCCTAGGCTAGGAATATCGGACTACACTCTTCAGGCTCCACCATCCCTGAGACTGTAAACTTCCAGCACACCATACATATTTTCTGAAGATGTTTTTTTCTCTGTAAATAGGACTAGAAGATTGATCCCTTGGAGCATTGGGAGAATTACCAACAATATGGATGAAAATGTGCCTGGAAGAAACTAGTTCTTCATGGGTTGACATCAGATGTGCTTTTTTTTTCACATGGGCAGGCACCGGGAAGCGTACCCAGGTCTCTGGCATGGCAGATGAGAACTCTGCCTGCTGAGTCACTATGGCCCAGCCCAGATGTGTTTTGAACCTAGATTAAGTATGCTTTTGTTTTCTGGTAGTGTCAGGGATTATCTGATATTTTGCTTTACTCCTGATACCTCTCTCTTTATGAAATACACCTTCATTTTCCTAACTGGATTTTAAGCACTTGCAGGGCTCAGAACACGTGTTGGTTGTATGTGCCCTGCTTCTTCCAGTGTCTGGAGCTTACCCTGGGT
The DNA here is from genome assembly GCA_004026745.1 of Myrmecophaga tridactyla. Taxonomy (NCBI): domain Eukaryota; kingdom Metazoa; phylum Chordata; class Mammalia; order Pilosa; family Myrmecophagidae; genus Myrmecophaga; species Myrmecophaga tridactyla. The sequence goes on from PVIY010009032.1 coordinate 65,960, forward strand.
GTGTTATGGCTTACACACACAGAGTGATCACATACAGCATGTACGGCCTGAACCAGAGGAGTTAAATGCATGCCTGGATTTTTGATAGTTCTAGTTTACATGTGATAACTCTGTAAGGTGGTCAGGTCTGTTATCATCATCACCTTTATTTTTTAGGGATGAACCTTGAGACTCAGAAATTTTAACTTGTCTAGGGGCACACAGTAATTGAATTGAAGAGCCAGCAACTAAAACCTGGATTTCCTGACTGTCTGACCAGGGTTATTTCCACCAATAAATGGGTCAGGAAACAGCAGCTTGTGCATAATCAATCCTGGCTTAAGAACTGTAGCTCTATTCTGAATGTCAGTGTCAAAGGACAAATCAAGTGAAATGTTAACTTTCAAACTCCAGTGTAATTGTAAATACGAAGCTTAATTAGGTTAACAGAACCTAACATGGAGATGGTAGTTTATGGTCTCTAAAATGCTGTCATGTATATTATCTCACTTGCTCTGAGAAATATGCCTGAGAATAGGTTTACTGCTATTATCATTCCCATTTATTATTGCAAAAAATGAGACTCAGTGAAATGATTTGTCCAGGAGTACATGGACAGAAAAGGATGTAGTCTACACTAGAACACTTGTGAAGTGCTTGGAGGTTTTATGGACCCCAGAAAAGATCTTGTTCTTAAAGCTAATCTATCCCTATGCTTTTAGACCTGTTGTGGGTGGGACCTTTGAATTGGGTTATTTCAGGTGAGCTGTGCCTCAGGTAGTTTTTAATTCTCTTACTGGACCCTTTATAAGAGAAGAAATTCACAGACGCTAAAAGAGAGAAACACACAAAACCTTAGGAAGAAAGCCACAGATGGAGCTGCCAGAGGCTGAAAGCGATGAAACCTGGGAGAGAAGGACCAGCAGACACTGCCATGTATTTGGCCATGTGACAGGAGTCCCAGATCGGCAGCAGCCTTTCTTCAGGAAGAAGGTGTCATCCTGTTGATGTCCTGATTTGGACATTTTCACAGCCTCAGAACTCTAGGTTTGTAAGCTAATAAATCCCTATTGTTAAAACCCAGTCTATTTCTGGTATAAAGTTACATTTTGGCAACTTTGGCAAACTAAAACAACACTGTTGTTCTATCAATTCTATTATCTTTCCACTAAACTAAATTGTATCCAACAGTGCAAATGTAAGATATTTTTAGCAATATTAACCAATAAGATTATTTATTCAGTAGATATTTATTACATTCTTACTATGTGCCAAGCCCTATGCTTGAATAGAAAATAGAGTGTTATTTAAATCATTCATTAAATATCAATACATTAAATATGTAAATAATATTAATTCAATGAGAAATACATGCTGAGTTATTGTAAAAATGAAGTAACACTAATTCTCTCTTCTATTTTCTGGCTTATTGTTTTCTTATTCTTTAGCAGCTTCTATTAGCCCCTTATTAGCTTTCTTCCTGCAAGTGCCTGAAGTCAAGGATGCTCAATATAAAGAGAAGGCAGTCACTCTGAAACCCATGCAGGTTTTCTTCTCCCTCATCTCTCCTGTTAGCCCTTCCACTCCCTCGTGATTCCCCTGGTAGATATTTAGCTGCATTGTATCCAGATTTACCTGCCTTGTCCAGTCCCTTCGTAATGATGGCGCTGCTTTGTTTTCAACATCTCCTCAGGTTGCTGACTCTTATCCCCTCTTCTCCCTGTCTCCAAGTTTGAAACACATAGCTTCATTTCAAGGTGTAACCAGGTTCCCTCCCATTTCCTTTGGGAAATAAAAAAGTGAGTAAGA